>PVJD01001231.1:0-289727 GCA_004026545.1 Mormoops blainvillei
AGAGTTTTATAAATCAATCTCTTAAGTTATGTATAATGTCTATTAGGAAAGAATTCTAATGGCTCTAGATGGACCTATATCATTATGAAAAAATGGTAATTGCCAGTTTTACCGCGTTTGGTATAAAATATTCTGTTCTAACTTTACAACCTTTATTTTGTTCCCTCTGGCCTGTGCTAGCATTCCAAATGGACAGTCACCCCAGGAGAACATCACAGAAGCTGCACATAGACCTTTGCTGTGAGAACATAATGTGACTTCATTTTGGGAGACTTAAGTGAGAAAAAAACAGATATCTGGTTGTTGACCAGTTAAAATTTTAATGAAGTGCATATGTTTCAGCCACATCTTTATGAATGTTAGAAATGAAAATTTTAAAAATCTCAAATAAGTGCCAAGACACCTGACTTGCTTTGGCACTCAACTTTCAGATGAATATTTTAGTTTCTTCAAATATTTTTTTCATTATTTTATGCACCTAAAAGTCTTGAAGGGAGGAGAAGCAAGGAGTAGGTATTTCTCTTTTTCGCAGTCTAAAAAAATAAGGTTCTAAACTAGAAGGATTCTTTTTCTATTCATGGAAAAATAGTAACTCAATTTGCCCCAGAAAGGTAAAATCTGTAAGCTATTCTATTCCTTCTAGAAGAGTCGATCAAGTCACCAACATAGATGCTCGCTAGAGAAATGAATGCCAGAAATCTGCATTGCTATATTTTGATTACTGACTTCTGAAGCTGCCGTGAGAGAAAGTTCTGTGACTGCCAAGCTTCTGCAGTGAGCAAACAGATGAAAGATGGTGCTTTTAATCTGGGTCAGGTAGATAGGAGGGGGAACAGGTCAGGGATTATAAATTTACAAAGTTTATAAATTAAAAGCTTATATTTTTGTAAAATTTTTGTAAATATTTATTTTAAATATTTATTTTTAATTTTACATTTTATAAAATTTTAATTATAATTTCAATTATAAAATCTTTTAATTTTAAAAAAATATTTATTTTTGTAAATATTGAGCTGGGTTGCCTAGACACCAACCAGTAAAAATATGAGACTGTTTTAGTCTTTCACTCTGCTTAGGGCTGGGCCAGGAATATGAATGTGGTAGACGTGAGTTTATAGACTCATCCATTCATTCATTCATCATTCAACTAACTGTGAGACAAGTACGATGCTTTTTCCTGGATATTAAGAAGTCAGTATGATGAATGACAGCTAATGCCATGGGAGTGAATAAAATCATACGAGAAAAGACAGAAAGCATAAGAAGAAAACAAATGACAGGGCCCTGCGATGAAGCCAGATTGAGAATATGTGCAATGGAAGAGAAACCTGAAAGTATTAAGAAAAAGAGGCTGGGGAAAAAAAAAAAAAAAGGTGTACCTGAAGAGAGTTAGAGCCGAAAATTTAACAGAGAGGCAAAAATTGGATGGAGTTTGAACTGTCACATTAGGCAGAGCTCCCTGTAGGACGCACTCACTGTGACCTTGAACAATGGGCTGTGCCAGCTCATCTGTGATAATAATATCTGCTTTGAAAACTGTAATAGATAGAGAGTACCGCCACACGAAAAAATCTCATGGGAAATATTATCACATGTTATTATTACTGTATTATAACTATTATGGCTATTATGTATTATCATTATCAACACTATTCTATAATCAAAAAAAAGTCAACATAAGGACTTTGAAAAATGGCTTTAATTCTCAGAGGTCCTCTGACAGAGCAGATTCGGTGGCGGTGGCGGTGAACCAGATCACAGCCGGGGGGAGTGACTGACTGAGAAGGAAGAAGGGAGAGACAGGGGGACAGGCTGTCAGGTTCACATCATCGGCCATGAAGGGAAAGAGAGAGGGGAATAGACAAGGAGCCCCTAGAGACATTTTTTAATGAGTATAGAACATTTGTTATGTTCCTATAACAAGGGAATTAGCTCATTGGAGGAAGATAGTGAGCGCGCAACTTAGAAGAAATAATGAAGTCAGCCTTGGAAAATTCAGAGGGGCTACAGTCAAGAGCAAAGGTGGATTTATGCCAGTATCAAAATATTAAGTGCCTCGGAATAAGTCTAACAAAGGTACATAAAATAGCACTGAATTATGTCAAAGCAAACCTTAAAAACTGAAATAATTATTTCACAATGTAGAAGTATGTTAACATCACTTTGTACATCTTTTAAAAATCACATTCTACAATCTAAATATACAGGGTAGGGCAAAAGTAGGTTTACAGTTGTTTGTATGGAAAATAGTATAATAATTAATAAATAATAACATAAAGGTAAACTCTGCGTTTCACATACTCAAAACTAGAAACCTACTTTTGTGCCATCCTGTATACAATATATGCAAATATATGTAAATAAGACCATAAGTGCATGGTCTTGGTAAGTCATAAAAAGAAGTTCAATAGATCAATATGAAATAAACTAACCATAAAATGATGCTGATTTAAATGCAAAATACAGATCTAAATAATATCCTGTAGGAATATTTCATTCAGACTGGGTAAATCAGGGTGGATTGTCATTTGATGGAAACTGACACATCACCAGGTTTGACCTTTACCAATACGTAATTCCAAACAAGTTCCCCGGGCATTCCAGTACGAGGAAACTGTAGGAGCACAGGATGGAAGTTCTAGATGTGTTCAAATATCATAAGGAGGTTGATAAAGCCGGGCCATTCATTTTACGAAGGGATGTGGAAGAAAGAGGTGCTGGACAGGCATTTTGGAGCCTGTTTTTGAGAATACGAAAAATGGCTATAACTTTTATAGAGTGAGTTAAACTGGCTCTAACACAAGACAGTAAAATATGACCCATCACACAAGCACATTCTTACGAATACATTCTAGAATTACAAATCTTTATGAAATTCTCTTTAAGTTTTCCTTACCCATATTTACTTGTGACTTGAGGTCCTTCTTGTACTAGCAAATAGCTGTCCTATGTCTTCAAAGGTTTATTCTACTACACAGTTTAAAAACTGTTTTCCATTAAAATTTTTGGAATTATTAGAAATCAACTAATTTAGTCACAACATGGATATATAATATAACAATATTTAAAACACAGGTATAGTTTTTCTGAAATGGCATGTGAGAGAGATGAACAAAAAATAAAATCAAAATGTACTTTGGAAAACTCACATTAGGCAAAAGCCTCCCTAAAATTTACCAGATTAGCCTACATATTGTCTATATTTTAGTCCTAGAACACAGTTAAAATGTGTAAAATAGCAATTTTTAGAGTATGTTTTCCATAAACAGAACCACCTTTCAACTTAAACCATTTATTTCCCTAAGTTACTATTGGTAGTCATACAATCTAATATAAGTCATTCCCTGGCATAGGAGAATATGAAAAATTTTAAAGTAAGCAACAATCTGTGTAAAAAAGTAAATTCACATAGTGTTTTCAGACCAAATATCATCTGTTTCCTGTACTAAACCCAAATGCATTTTAGTGGATAACATTAAATGTTACTTAGCATTATAAAAAATTATTCCTTTTTGAGACTCAAAACTGTCTCACAGCTAAAAATTATATCATCAAGTTTATTGCTCAAGCATGTTTCTATGGTGAAATTCTGAGCCTTTCCTCTTCATGAGAATTAATACCCACCCAACATCACTCTACAGTCAGTTAACAGAAGTCCAACAGTTGGCTGTCTGGTCACGGGTGGTAAGCCAACCAGTGAACATGTCAGGGGTTCAGAGGTGGGAGACAGCATTTTATGCTCGTGATTAAGTGAATTCCATTTATATTGTATCTCAAAAGTGGGAAGCTTCTGTTGCCACATATGATTTACTGCCCATGTGAAATACGTGGGAATAAATAGCTACTGTCTCCTTGAAGTAGTCCAGGAGCTGAGGATGTACCTCCCTCCCTGTGCAGCTGAGCACTACAGTTTAAGGCTGCTGAAGCCCCTGCTTCAATCTGATCCTCTGAAAGTTAAGTAAGGTGAACTAGCTAGTCCTTAGATCTTTCCCAGTCCTCTGAATCGGTGAAAGAAAACGATTTAAAAGACTGTAGCTGCTGAAAATTCCAGCAAAGCCAGGCAGAATATGAACAGCTTTAGGCTTTAAGCTGACTAAAACAAGAGAATATTTTTAGTGTAGTTAAGATAAAGTAGCCTTAGCTGGACTGATCGTAAATCTGAGTCTCGGGATCAGAATACCATCAGTAGAGAAGGAAAGAGATTCATACTTGGAGCTGTCGGAAATGGAACGGACCACCTCCCGAAGAGTTTGCCATCACTGCAGGTACTCAAGGTGAGGCTAGAAGATCATTTTACAGGGAGGTTGAGAAGCTGGTCAATCGAGATGAACCCTAACCTTTGAGTAAAAAATGTCAATGTAAATAGCTTTGCCAGAATCCAATGTCCTTTGTTGCCATGGATCCTACAGTAGAATTGCATCTCATCATTCATCCAACACACTTACTGAGCACTGCCCTGGGCCAGGCACTGTCCTATCAGGCATGCAAAGATAATTGAGATAATACACTGCCCTGCTGAGGGATAAGGCAGGAACATGACAGCTACCAGGGAGGTTGTAATAAGTGACATAGAAGAAATGCAGAAAAAATACCAAGAAAGATCAAAGAAGAGAGAGATTAACTTCCAAGTTTGCAGAGCAAAGATGAACACTAATGAAGAGTTTACGGAAGAAGCAGCACCCTGAAGAAAGACAGGGTGCAAGAGAGAAAATAAATGACTTCAAAGACCCTTCCATTATTGAGATTCCAAGTGCTTCCCTCAACAGCTGAGGATACCATGACAATGAGCACACTTATGTTAGTTCCCCTACCTTAAAGTGTCAATCCAACCAATTTACTTGACCCATTAAGCTAATCAGGCAGGGGCCGATGGGGTACAGCCTGCCAGCTGGAGAAGTTAGACCAAACAGGTCTATCAGCAGTTCACACTACATGTGGGATCAGGACCACATAATGGTTTCTTTGGGTGTCTGGCAAACTGAAGGCACCACATGCAATTTTAATGACAAGACCAAGATCTAAAAAGATAGCAGATTACATAAGACTTTTGCTCTTTGCACACTGGTTTGAAATTTTGGTTCCAGTGACAAATATACATGACATATAGTGCTGAGCTTATGTACATTTTTATCCCCTTGATCAGGTAGATCATTTATTTGGATAATGCACTATTTGAACACCAGTGTTCAGGAACAGTTTTCAATTTTGATTACAAATGAAATTTCACCTTGGGCTCTTTGGAGGAATTGTCCAGTGGCAGCTCATATGAGATGTCAGCCTTGTTTTATATTACCAAAGCCTTGGGCCCCCTCTTGAAATTAGTTCAGGATTCTTAGCACATTTTCTAAAATTTGAGAGTTTGGTCATGAATCTGGTAGATCCTCAATGACATAGCTCAGTGAAATTGTACAAGTGACTGTCGTTTAAAATGAGCCTCCAAGCATTTGTTATGCTTGAGTATCTGCCATGTAAAATAACTTTTATTTTCAATATTTGGCATGATACCATTAATGATGAAATTATTAATTATGCTTACACATGGTAACCTAAGTATCTTGTTTAAAATGCAGAACCCCTGATGGCACCAAACTCACGAAATGATTGATATAGTACAGAAAATATAACAATATGCCCTGTAGCTGTCATGCAAAGATAGTATTGTGATTGATTCCAGGAACTTATGACATAAAAAATACTATTCAACTATGAAAAAAAATAACAGAATTGTAAGGACTCAGGTCTATTTTCATGTAATAACTACCAGAAAAGGCTACGCCCTTGACTAAGACAGTTGGCTACTTTTTACCTGGAAAAGGTGGGTTCCCCATGTCAGGCAAAGGGACAATGACCACAGATTACTGTTCCCACCACTCACACTGCCTTAATAGTTTGGACATTTCTGTTGATAGGGACCTGGTGTTCATTGTGTTTAATAATAACTTAGGGAGGTTTACAGTTGACCTTTATTGTTAAAGACTTCTTCATCTCTAGTTGTATCTTTATATACCCGTATCCAAGAATGACACGTGACCAAACAATACCAAAAAAGTTTGGGGTTCTTTCACTTTGGTTTTTATAAAATACTGTCAGTAGAGATAGATATTTAAGTGTTGGGTCCCTAAATAAAATTCTGCAAAATTTTACATATTCTCAGGCTCACCTTCAGGAGGCTTGCTATGATGTGAACTCTGAAATCTAGTTCCCATGTTCATTCCTTGGTTATTCAAGTAAGGGAAGGTCAGTATAGGAATGAATGGATATTATCCTAAGTCTCACGGGGAGAAAAAGCCCTGAGGTGCATTAATATATAATAAATTGATCCCAAGGAGTGTGGACTGCGCTCCCTGCCAGTCCTTTATTGAGTACCCTAGCAGCTTTTTTTATGTGTGCTTAGAAAGGAAGCTGGAGAAAGCTGAATATTTTAGCAAAATGAAATTGAATTATTTAAAATTTTTAGGGAAATATGGAAAGGTGGACATGGGAAACAAAAGTGGAAAAAAAGAGAGGGACTCATAGAAGACTGTAAAACAATCTCTGGGAAGAGGAATGATGTTTCAGACTCTGTGCTCTGTTTCTCTCCTTGAAGAGAAAATAAATCAATCTGATGAAATGGGTAAGAACCTAGCTTTCACTGAGCAATGTTTCCAGTGGGAGTCGCTTTGGCTGAAAAGCTAGAAGGAAGGTCTACTCTCTTCCTTTGCTCGCTCTTGGTTCTGCTTCTTCAGATGCATTAGGCAGTGGGTTTCCAGTTTCCATGCGGCAAGTCCCCTTGGATGCACATCACAGCATCTCAGTTGGGACTACGTGGGTAAATTCAATCTGCAAGAGAGTCAGGAGGCCTGCCTGTGTCCTCAGTCCATGCACACACCTCAATAAAGTCAATACTCCATGCTTTTGCGGCTCTGTTTGTGCGAACTCTCAACCAGATCCATGGAGGGCTGGAAGACTGCACCATGAATCTAATCCCTAAAATTAACACAAGACCAAAACCATTTGACATTAAGATTGTTGGATGATTAGTGCAGACAATAATTACTAAAATATGAGCTAACCAGGGTCCAGAAATGGTGAAGAGGGATGAGAAGTGGAAAAGTGAATCGTGGGCTTTGGAATTATTTCAAAGAAAAATTCCCAGCCTGGGCGATTGATTAAACATGGGTTAAATGGATGGAGGGCAGCGTGGAGTCTTGACAATGCAAAGATGCCACCATGTTTGAATCTCTTTACTCTGATTTTCTGTGAGTTTCCAAAGCTCCTCCAATCACATATAATATTAATTAAAGTATTTAACTCCCTAAATTAATCCTGGTTCTCATTTAATTATACTAAAATTTCAGGCATAGATTTGTTCACAGTTCTTAACAACCCTAGTTTGTCCTTTGAGCACCACACCTGTTGTACATTTCAAAGCCATCCCTTCACCATTCTAGCCACTGATTGAACTATCATTCAGAAATGTAAATACTGAAATCATTTCCCTATGTAAAACCTTAAATGAGTCACTATAGGGAAAATTCCAAAGTTATTAGCATGAAAAAATGTACTCTGAAACCTAGATCCAACATGACTACCCACCCTCACCTCTGGCCACCTTCTGCAGTGCTCTCGCCACACCGGACCCCTCAATGCTCTCTGAATACACCCTGCAATTGTAGAGCCCTCCTCCTTACTAATGCTGTTCCTTTGTCTAAAATACCTTTCCTGCTGCTAAAAATCTACTCCTCTGTTAAAGTTCAGCTACTATATTGCACTCCTGCTTTCCAAACCAAATCCCAATCAGAGCTAAGAACCTCATCAGTTAGGAGGAGCCATTTATATGTACACTATCATAAAGGCAGGAGGGGCACTTCATTTCCTCCCACTCTTTATGTTTCCATAGTGGAGAGGGAGCTCCACCTCTCAGGAGGGTATCTCTACCCCTTCACTTATATCTCCCCAAAGGCTGAAAGACTTCCCTGACCCTGACCGTGGAAAGAAGGAACAGAGACAAATAGTGCAGATCCTTTCTCTGTTCCAGAATGCAGACTCTTCAGGACACCCATCTTTTCTTCTCATCTATTTGTAACTCTACCAGGAAGGCTATGTCTTGAAAAGGCCTGGGGTTAGGAGTAGGTAAGTTCAATTCACAGGTCCGGAGAACATACGAGAAAGACCCAGTGTGGCTATGGGTCAAGTGACATTCTCTAAAATGCAGAGATTTTTTTCGATCACCTGCTTCAATTCCTGTATGGACATACTTTTTCCCCAAACTCTGAAAATGAAGAGAAGTGTTATAGATTTACCTACCCTCTCTAGCCTTAACTTACCAATTCGAGGTCTAGAACTACAGCGTGACAAACACTGGGCCACAATGTGCGCCTTGCATAGGAAGACGGGGAAGGAGGTTTGAAAACTTGAATGCCTCAGGAACCCTAAGCCACTTGGGTTTTGATCTCAGTGGTTTTCTGTGACTTTTATTATCACCGTGTGGCTGGATTTAAATTGTTGAGGGAATGTGGGGCTTAGTAATCATGGCCTGTGCGGTTCTCTGTGGCTAAATTTGACCTGATTTATCCAGACACGGCTCAGGTTTAAAGCAGGCCAATGGGCCAGGAATTATATTACAGGTAAGAGAGCCTCTTTTGTTCCAATAAAGGCCACCCTTAAAGTAGGCAGAGCTCTAGTGTACAGGCTTTTTAGGCACTTGGAGTTCAAACTTAGCTTGTTTTGCTGTTTGCCAGCCAGATCGGCTGGCTCGTCCCTGAAGTGCAAAAGCATCTCCTGCTACAGGGCACAGAGTTCTAAAGGAGGGCGCTCGCCAGGCCCAGGCACACAGCACGCAACCTGCTGTCCCAGGTGGCACTTCTGGATGTTGTTTGAGGTGCAAGACTTAAAAAGGAAATTACGAAAAACTAACCTATTGGCTTCATGTAGACTTTTCAGAAGTGTTTAAGTCATTCTCCAAAACCATGGCCTCACTGAGGCTGTAACCTGCTATTGAAATGACCAGAAACCTGGTTCTGCATTTGAGAGATTTACTAAGGCTTCACACGCAGAAGGCATATGGACACTCTTAACAAACACTAAACAGAACCCGGGGTTCATGAAATGAAGAAAGCCAATCTGTAAATGAAACGATTGCAAACTTAGAGACTAGGAGGCAATTGTAAGTGCCTGGAATATATTGTAAGAGATCTTGTTTACTGAGGAAGCCTGGGAAGGGCTGCATTGGTTTCTTGCACTTCAGCTTAGTGTTAGAACAGGGCAATGGGATAAGGAACAAAAGTGATGTTGAATACAGGGAGGAAATGTGTTTTCTTTCGAGGGAATGCTGAGTTCTTAGAGTATAGGTTAGGAAGTTATCAAAGAAAAAAGTAAAATCTTGAAGGCCAGCTACAAAGATATGAAATAAAAAAAAACAAACCTGGGTCTAACTGCTCATAAAGGGGATACTTGAAGAACAAGAGGTGCGTTTTTGAGTTTACTAGATTAGAAGACATAAAAATCTAATGAAATCTAACGGAACAAGAGAGGCAGGACCTCAGAGAGCAGTATGGGAGGCTTCCCCCAGAAGGAGCTGTGACTCGGCAAACCATCGAGATGTACACCCTGAAAATTGCCTGTAAAACCCAGCGTAAAGGCTAGTGGGGAATCACTCTCAAAGATGTGATCACTCTCAAGTGGATTACAGGAAATCAGACAGAGGAGTTTTAGAGAAACACGGCTACTATAAGAAGAAAGCAGCTATCGCCTATGCCCTGAAGGCACATGCCCAGAAATATATGAAATCTGAATGACTGACAGCGACCAAGGGAAGAGGCACCGCAGTAAAGGGAAGGTAGTCAGGACAACGATAACTTATCTGCAGATTTCTGATCTTATATATAGAAATTCAAATGTAGGGGCAGAGTCATAATATGTTATAAGCACAAATATCTGGGCCTAAAGACAGATAAAAAGTAAGGAAGGTAGTCACATCTACAAAAAGTTTTATGAATATAAAATAATTCATAAACTTTGCCAAAGAGAGCACTATCTGAGAAAATAATAATCAAATAACACAGAGGTTTCAGGACAGAAAGTGAAGAAAGAGCAGTTATCAGCAGTCTTTGACCCCCGTCTGCATCTTTAACCAGGGCTCTAAAGAAGGCCCTCTTCCAATACATGTCTGAAACAAAAATAAAATTACAAAGTAAAAGCACAGATGAATTAAGAGTTGTCAATTCAACAGAAATAAAGAATACACAATCTTTGTATGTCCAGACTACATTTATAAAATTCAAACATATAAATGGACACCAAATAAAATCTTAAACAAACGTTGAATTTTTAAAATCTTTAATTTTAAAATTTTAATCATAAAACAATCTTGTTAGATAAAAAAAATTTATTTGCTTAGAAATTAAAAATCATAATTCTAGATTACATTTATATAAAAAAGTAAAAAAATGAAAAAGAAAACTTTGGTCAAATCCTAAGGAACACAGCAAAAGCTATACTCAATGAAAAGTATAAATTATGTGCTTTCACGTGAAAAAAAGAGAACAACATTTATTGAGAAATTAGACAAAAACTAAACCAAAAGATGAAAGAATAATTAAAATAGTTAAGCTAAAGTTGAAATTAATGAAAGAACACAGTAGCATAATTTTTAAAATGTTTCGATGAAAACTACTAAAATAACTAAGTCTTCTATAAGCACAATTAAGGGAAAATAATAGTAAACAAAACATATACAAAGAGAAAGGAAACACACCAGGGACCCAGGAGCAATTAAAACCATGTAAGTGAGCACTGCGTGAAAAAATTCTCCAGCCACAACTCTGAAACTTAGAGGAAGCTTCCCAAATCTTCTACCGCCTGCAGTGGTTAAATAAGTGCTTCCCAAACACTAGCATGTGCACGTGTCACCTGGGAACTTGTTAAAATGCAGGTTGCGATTCATCAGGTAAGAAGGTAGCTGAGATTTTGTATTAATTACTAATAAACTCCTAGGTGATGCTGATGCTGCTGATCCTAGGGCTGCATTTTGATAACGAGGGTTTAAGTCACATGGGAATTACCTGTTATTTACAGGCTTCTTTAAATGCTCTTATAAATCCACTGACACTGATACCCTTTTCAAAAGTAGATTTTTGAATGTTTTCAATGTCTTTTATGGTGATTAGTTTACTCAAGTTTTCTGTTTTCGGGGGGTTAATCTGGCAATTTCTATTTTGCTAACACAACTGGCTACACACCGTGAAGACAATAAATCTCAACCGTAATTACTCCAGCTATGAAAAGAAATTGGAGCCAGAATAGAGGTCTGAAAGTATAAACATCTTGGGTGGACGGGGAGGAACAGAAGACTTCATAAGCAAAACTGAAACTCTGGAAACTCAGCAGTTGTTAATGAAAAGAAAAATATCGATTTTAGCAAAACTTCTCATTTTTATCATGAAAATCCACTAAGAAATAAAATCCACAAAAAAACAGATTAGGGTAAAAAAAATCTGCGACATACAGGACTAAGGTTAGTATCTATAATATACAAAGAACCATTACAAAATGAAAAGGAGACAAAAATAAAAGAAAACAAGCAAAAAAAAAAACCCTAGAGGGAAAAATTTGCAAAAAATATGAGAAATTCACAAAAGAGCTAACCCCTGTTATGAAGAAACATAAAGTTATGTTCAAACTCACTGAAAGGCAATGAAACATAAATTAAAGTAAAAATGAAAATTCCTGTATACCTAGGAGATTGGAAAGAGTTATAAACCTTGGTTGGTGCTCATTACTGGTAAAGTTTACAGGAAAAGATATACTCTCACACATTACTGGTAAAATGTGAATTGTCAGAGCTTCTTGAGAAAACAGCCTAGCATCAATCATTAAAATTAAGAACATGAACAGTAATCACACTCCTGAAAAATCTATTCTGTAAAAAAGAGCATCAATATATAAGGATATATGAACAAAAATATTCACTTGAGCATTGTTTTCAGTGGCAAAATAAATAAATAAAATCTAGGGGAAGAAAAGTTGCCTTCATTTTCTATGCTTCATAACAAACTACCACAAATTTAGTGACTTGAAAGAACATACACTCACTATGTAACAGTTTCTGTGGATCAGAGCTTGAGGCACAGCTTGACTGGTTCCTCTGCTCAGGGTTTTATGAGGTTGTGATTGACGCTGCATCCTCATGCAGTGTTTGACTGGGGAACAGTCGGCTTCCTGTCTCACTGAAATTGCTGGCTGAGGTCTCTGGCTTCTTCCTAGACACAGCCCTCAACTCTGAAAGGCCACCTGTCGTACACCCACAGTCCCTTGCCAGGTGGGCTTTTTTAACATGGTTACTTATTCATCAAGCCAGGAAAGATAGTCTCTAGAGTGGATCTTCAAGAGAGAGAGTCTTACCTAATATAAGATAATCGTGGATGTGACATTCTATCACCTTTGCCGTATTCTGTTGGTTAGACATGTCATAGGTCCTCTACACTTTCCAGTGGTGGAGGGTTGGTTATACAGAGGTGTGAACAGAAGAAATGGCCATTATGGGTGGTAACCTAAAAGTCTACACCTCCAGAAAGAAAAGTGATACTTTGATTACTAGCTCTTTGATTCCTTCATAATTATTCTGGACTGGAAAGAGAAGAGGGTAATGACATGTTGGTTCCTTTTAAATCCAATGTGTATCACCTATTGTAGCAATACAAGATGCACCATTCCCATGCTGCAGTGCCATCTCAGTAGCTGGCATGGGCTTCCATTTCTGTATACTAAGGATATAAGCTGTGCAGCACAAAGTTATTACTTTGTTAATTTTGGTTGAAAAAACCAATTTCACAATGAACTTTCAGTATTTATAGTGAAGCATCATTCTCAATTTTAAAAGTATATCATAACAAAAGAAATTATCTGAGAAAATTCAGATCTTGATCCTTCAGAGCAACTAAATGCATAATATTTAGATCAATGACAATAAAAGAAGATGCTAATAAACACTTCAGGGTATTGAAATCAGCATACAACTGAAAGGACACTGGTTTACACATGTCTACAGTCAATCGAGCACCAAAGCCTTTCTCCTTCCTTGATGAAAAATAGGAAGTGCCACTTTCCTTCATGTCTTTTTACCCTGGATATCTAATTTGAAAAGCACTAAGAAGATATTAAAATAAAATTTTAAATCTTGTAACCTATATTTAACAACGGCTTTAGTGGCTTTAAATACCTGGTAAGTATCAGTCAACTGAAGAGCCTTATGTGTGATCTAAAAATAGCTGAGGCAAACAGTAATCTGTCAGAATCAAGATTAGTTAAAAAAAAACAAAACAGTCAATGCCATTTTAAATTCCTTCTCTAAAAACCATCCAAGTTCTTTATCTATTTTTCTTTGAAAACTTAAGTGTTTTTCTTATCAATTTGTGTCATTTCTTTATTTGGTAATGATAGAAGCCATTTGGCATCTCTGTTGCAATTGTTCTTTTAGTTTCTCACTTGTCTTTAATTTTATTTATAATGTGCTTAAACATATGCTATTGTTTTCATTGTTATATAGTTATATCCATCAGCTTTTTCCATCATTAGCTCTTCTATTGCTTTAATGTTTAGAAGATCATTTTCTGTCCAGATATTAAGTAAACATGCCCTTGTATTTTCTCCCAGGCTTCTTATAGTTATAATAAATTACAAACATTCTTTAGAGACTTAAGGAATGATATGACTAAATGGGGAAGCTTAACACACTTCTGATGTGGAAAGTACTGTAAAGTACTAACACTATTGCAAAGGTATTGGTTCTTTCCAAAGTATAGTTTTACATATTTCTACTCAAAATCCTAAGGATTTGTGGGTTAACATAGAAAAAATAAGCATCAAAAGATAGGTAAAATCATTATTTTTAAATAAGATATGAAAATATAATTTAAAATTGCAATAGTTGAAATAGGGGATAGTAAGACTAAGAAAAATAGATTAATGATGATTGGTAAATGGTAGATTAAAGAGATGATGATAAATGATTGATAGATAGATGATAGAGAAGGAGGGCATGGGTGAAGATTACTGTCTATTCTATCACTGAAATAGAATAGAGGGCCCAGAAACAGGCTTTAAGGGAAGGGAAGGATTTGATCAGTCATTAAATACATCTGTATCATCTCTACAAAGCAGGAGGCACACTAGGTGCTGGGAAGAGAACATAGTCAATGTCCTGCCCTTGTAGAGCCCACAGTCTAGTGGGGGAAGGCAGTCCTATAAAATAAGGAATTACGCTCATGATAAAAGAGATGCGTGGGACACAAAGGGAGTATTTTAAAGGACAGGTTAACCTATATTCAGGAATCTGAAGAAGCTACTGTGAGAAAGTGACTTACAAGCAGAGATCTGATTCAGCAGCACGGTGAAGAGTCATCCTGGCACAGAGAAGGGCATGGAGATCAGAGGGAAATTCTCTGCAGCTGGAACGTACAGAATAATGGAAATGTGACAAGAAATGACTCTGCAGAAGTACGCAGGTGCCAGATCACACAGTCTGTGTAATAGATTAGAGACTTTGAACTTTCTCTAAGAGCAGTGTGAAGCTACTGAAGAATTTTAAGCAGGCAAATGACTTGATCATATTTGCCTTTTTGAAATGGATCGGAAGGAGAGTGGATACCAGAGACTCCTTGGGAGGCCGCTGGAGTGATTCAGGTTAAGAGGCAATTGAGGTTTGACGTGTTGAACATGAGAAAGAAGAAACTGGAGCTATCTGAGGAATATTTAGAGGTAGATTTGATAGAACTTGGTGATTTAGTGGGAGTGTAAGAGAGTAGGGAAAGGAGTCAAAGAAAATGAGATCATAAATGATGTTTAGGACAATAGACGAGCTATGGGAGTGGAAGGGTAGACATGGCATATTACACTGGACCATTGCTAAAAAGAGATATCAAAATAACCTCCAGATGGGAAAAGGAGTTAAACGTTTAAAAAGGTGAAGGTACAGAAATACCCTAAGAAGTCAAGGGCCTCTGGACTGTGCTCCAAGGTGCCTATGTACCTACCTACTCCATTATATCTATTTTCTAGTCCCAAAGTAGCATGCGTAGAGCACCCATCCACCTAGTCCTCATCCCCCTTACCTGTGCCCATACTTTAATTCACCTTCAACTTTTCAGAAAGGCCAACCTTAACATCACATCTCTAGCCACTAAAATCCTCCTGGGCCTTTAAAATGCAGCTGAAATGTCATCTCCACAAAACCTTTCCTGGCTCTCCCATGGAAATAAGTTATATTTACTGCCACAACATTTTACCTAAATATTTTATATAGTGATTCTCACATTCTATTGTTCCATAGAGATCCATACATAATTATATATAATTCCTAAAGACTCATGATCACCTTGGAAGCACTACACCATCATAGCTACAGCCAAGTCCTGTTCCCTGTAACCCCTACGACACCAAGCACAGAGTACTGAATACATACTTCGTCGGTGAGCTGGATACTAATTAAGAAGATTAGTTTAATTTTAAATAAGTGTTTCTAGATAAAAATCAGGCATTTTTTTTCCATTTAACTAACTCGCCCAAATTTCCCATTTTCTAAATCTTTCTGCAAACTGTAGACTGCCTCAGGCCACATTCAATTCGCTTTATTGTAACTTGAACTTAAGAGAAATTAATACTCTCATTCAACTCTTGGCACTATTTATCCTCAAACTTCTCTGAGTCTGTATGTACTTCCTTTCCTCTTTTCAGATGTAAAGAGGTAGGCCGCCGGCTATTACTAATTCAGTAAAGCACAGCTACTGTTTTTTAATAAATAATGCCTTGCAGATCTTTAACATGACCCCGATATCTGTACTAGCCTTCGCTTGTGTTCCTTAACTCCTCGCTCTCATTCTCTCTCTTGAGGTTTTTAACATTTTACTTTGAAGTAATTTCAGACCCAGGAAATATACAAAGGAGTTCTTCCTCTGATTTCTCAGATGTTATTTTTATCACGACTGCTATATCATTTTCCTGCCCTCACCTCCAAACATTTGTGAGCACGGTGCAGTCTGATGTCCCTTTATCTCAAAAGTACTTTAGCAGCTCCGTGTGTGTTAGATGACGCTTCGCTGAGATAGACATTGTCCGAGCTGGCCTTGGGTCACCTGCTCTCATGGGATGCTCCTGCGTCACGCTTCACGACCAGCAGCCAGGCTGCTCGGGTGCTGCTCTCTTAGCCATCCCTACCTGCCTCTCGGGCACCTGGAAAACATTGAGCTGCTCCCCCTCTGTTAAGGGTTGTGGGAAGTTTGGGGAGAAGGTATAAGGCAGTTCCTTACTATGTTGGAGCTCATAAATAAAAGCGTGTTGTCCTCACCTTCACTGGGGTACCAAGAACTATGAAATTGTCTCAGCCCCGTAGGTCCAGATGCCACACGACCATCTCTGTTCTATTGCTGCTTCCAAGCCACAGTTAGAAACACAAAAAGAGAGCCTTGCTGCCTGCAGTTCCCCATTCCTCCCACCACTGTGCCCCAACCCATCCTTGTAAACCTCACCAAGGTTTAGATCCTCTCTACTCTCAAATCCCCCAAAACCGTCTCAGAGCCACGCATTTGGCCCAGGGGAGAATGGTAAGGGGCTCTACTCAGAAACCCTCGATATCTAACTTTTTTGTTTACCTTATAGCATTCTCCCTTCTATCACAACTTAAAAAGGCTTTTCTAGCATAGGAGAGAAAAACTGGCCTTCCTTAGGTCATATGTCATTCTGTATCATATGTCCCCTCAGGACCAAAGCATTAGAACTACAAAAGTTCAGAACCGATTTCTTTGTTTTCGCCTTTCGTTTGGTGTTTTCTTCCTGGAAGCAGTGAAGCAGAAGCTTGTGCACTCAGCAGAAGGAAAGAGAGGAAAGTAATTTTGGTTAATATTTTGAAGTGTTATCACGTCACCCATACTCTTGTATACATAAAATTCTCATATTAGCGAGACATATAAAATGCTGTGTAAACTTAACCAATGCATGGACCTCAACATCAGCTTCTTATACATACTAACAAAAAAAGTCACCATCCCGGGGGGAAGCTACAACTGCGTCTCTGACTAGTAGTTTCCTGAAGATACTGTGATTCTTTGAGCCACCAAAATCACATTTACTTAGTTGATTGGTGACAGTCATCCAGTGCCATGCTCACTGTACAATTATGTGTTGTGGCGAATCTGTAATAAAGAATTCTGCAAGTCTCTGAAGTCCTATTTTCAATGAAGAGAATGAGAACAAAGTACAAAGTGATACTCAAGCATCTGTTTATGCACCATGAACCAGCTCTTAACCTATCCATAGCTAAATGTGATGGATGTGTACCAAAAGTAAAGAAAAGGAACATTCCAGCTGGTAGAGCCTGTGTAATTCTTGGTTTTAAAAGACAACATCAGTGTGGCTTTTGTTTCTGAAGACCAATGACTTATCAACATTATACATCTCCACAATTGAGAAGCCATGGCTCTTTTATCGATTGCATAGGAAGAAAAGGACATTTCAATGCTTTCTGCACTCAAGAGGGACTCTGTGTTTTCAGGTACAGTACAGAAGGGTAGGAGGGCACTGGACAGACTCCCTCTCTGTGCTTTAAGTTTCTCTCATAGAGATATAAATATTATTTATCTTTTTAAACAGTTAGAATAAGATAAGTTTTTAAGAATGGGAGTGTTTCTTATAAAGTTTCAGCAACTTAAAAACATCAACAACACCAAAAAAAACATGAAAGTTGTTCTCCAACAACTTGTTCCGATAAGGAAGATTAATTTTGAGTATTTTCTTTAAGGAAATTGTCTCTTTTTTTCATTCCCCCTTTCTTGTCTCCTATTTTAGTCACAGGTGGCCTTCCCATCCCCCACCCATCACCTCGAAGTTACACAAAGCTTATATCTAAGACGAGGAATGGGTGCTGCTTTTAAACTAAAAATCGCCTCTGAGGTTGGGAGCACCTCATCCACCCCAGTGCGTGGGCTTTGCAACAAGTGCTTTCCTGCAACGCCTATGATAACCGCTATGATAGCGTGTTCGCAGGGCTGTGCAAAAGGCTCCAGGAAACGAAATGTAAGACAAAAGGGAGAAATAAACACTCAACCAGAACAGAAGGAAGAAACGAGAATTCAAAAGAATGAGGAGAGGCTGAGGAACCTCTGGGACAACTTTAAACACTCCAACATCCGAATCATAGGGGTTCTAGAAGGAGAAGAGGAAGAGCAAGAAACTGAAAACTTATTTGAAAAAATAATGGAGAACTTCCCCAATCTGGCAAAGTAAATAGACTTCCAGGAAGTCTAGGAAGCCCAGAGAGTCCCAAAGACCTTGGACCCAAGGAGGAACACACCAAGGCACATCATAATTAAGTTATACCCAAGATTAAAGATAAGGAGAGAATCCTAAAAGCAGCAAGAGAAAAGG
Source organism: Mormoops blainvillei (assembly GCA_004026545.1). Lineage (NCBI taxonomy): Eukaryota > Metazoa > Chordata > Mammalia > Chiroptera > Mormoopidae > Mormoops > Mormoops blainvillei. The sequence goes on from PVJD01001231.1 coordinate 18,397, forward strand.
AGAGAGTTACCTACATAGGAGTTCCCATAAGACTGTCAACTGACTTCTCAAAAGAAACCTTACAGGCAAGAAGGGACTGGAAAGAAGTATTCGAAGTCATGAAAGGCAAGGACCTACATCCAAGATTACTGTATCCAGCAAAGCTATCATTTAGATTGGAAGGGCCAATAAAGTGTTTCCCAGATAAGGTAAAGTTAAATTTGAGTTCATCATCACCAAGCCCTTATTATATGAAATGTTAAAGGGGATTACCTAAGAAAAAGAAGAACATCAACACTATAAACAGTAAAATGACAACAAACTCACAACTATCGACAACTGAACTTAAAAACAAAAACAAAAAGTAAGCAAACAACTAGAACAGGAACAGAATCACAGAAATGGAGATCACATGGAGGGTTATCGGTGGGGAGGAGCAGGGGAGAGAAGGGGGAGGAAACATACAGGGAATAAGAAGCATAAATGGTAGGCACAAATAGACAGGGGGACGTTAAGGATCATATAGGAAGGGAGACACCAAAGAACTTATGTGTACAACCCGTGGACATGAACTAAGGTGGGGGGAAGGCTAGAGGGTGGGAGGGTACAGGGAGGAGAAGGATAAAGGGGAGGGAAAAAATGGGACAACTGTAATAGCATAATCAATCAAATATACTTCTAAAAACATATTTGAATTACTAAAGTGTTCCAACCACATTGGTTTTCTAATTTCTAGCTGAAATATTTGGTTTTAAATACTGTAAAACATTCTATAAATAGTAAGATAATTTTGCCCCATGGCTCATACAACTGTATTAAACCTAGTGAAAAACAAAATCTTCCTTTACCTCTATATCCATAATTTATGCTGGTGAAATGGTGATCAATACATGCCCTTCATTTTCTTTAAATTCTCTGTTCCAGCATTTCAAGGCTTTCAGTGATTCCCTGCATACATTGGCAAAACCAACGCATACCAGTCCTAGTTAGCACTTGTGCTGAACAGCCAGAGTCTTTCTTTTTAAACAATATATCTCCACAGCTGCTATCTCAAATGAGTTATTTATCTGGAGGTCTTTCAGACTGTCATTAGAAACGACACATGGTGAACCAGTTCAGAGATGGCACACGGGAAGAATTTATCAACAACAATCCAGTCTTTCATCTCCCATCCTAGTAGCAGATCTCCACCTGAATGACAATGAAGACCCTTTAGATGGGATGGGACACGAAACTCCAGGAAACATGTCCAGCCTCTGGAAAGTTTTCGCTGACAGTGCCTACTTCTCTCATAATACAGAACAAAAACAACAGAAAGGAAATCTTTTCCCTAATAATGTTCCTTTGCCTATATTTTGTTGAGTGTGTCAGCTAAACTAGCATCTGCTTTGTTAAAGGAATAAAAGCAAAACTCAGTGTTCCCTTTTAACAGGGACACCTTTGTCAGGCTCTCTGCATTCTCTTCCCAGCCTAGCGCCTGCTCCGGTCCCCAGCTCTTCTCCAGCAGCCCCCCGGGCCCCTCTGAGCAGTGGAGCAAGCACTGAGTCCCTCTGCCCTGTCCTGACCCTTTATTTAAGCCCTTCTGACAAAGCGAAGCAGAAAACTAGCTCCGTGTCCAGACCGGTGCCGGGTACATGAAGGCATTCAGTAAATACCTGTGGATGTAAAACATGATGATTTAGAAATAATTTTTGAAGTGGAGGGGAGTTCTGAATCTCCTGCTAAAAATCTAAGTGAAGTAAGATTTGGACTCTTTGCTGTGTAGATGTGAAATTAATTTTCTAATTTTTGTGAACAGTGAATAATTGGCAACTATTTCTTCTCCTCTGAAATGCAGTAGTTATCTATTGATATCACTGATGTTCAATCCACACAGTGCCCGTTCCCCTGCACGAATCTGCTTCTTAAGGTTGCCTTTGTGTTGGGGAAAATGCCTGTCTCCTCAGGGCTGGATTGGAGCAGCAGTGATGAAGGAGATGGGAAAGGGGAGGCAAGAAGGAAGAGAAGTGTGACAGCAGCCTCTGGATCAAGGCGGTAACTCACTGAAACCGACATGGGTAGAAGCAAAATACCCTGTTGTATCCTCCCATCTTCGGTACCCATGAAATGCCACTATCCAAATAAAATAAAGAAAATATGGCAGGAATAGATGTATTGCGTGCCTGTCTATGCATGCCTCAGCAACACTGGTGTGGAAATTCAAATTTCTATTTCAACCACAATGCTCAGCAGTTTTTTAGTGTAGAATTGGAAAAGTGGACTCCAAATACTTTTAGATATACATCACTCATTCAATATTGTGGTTTAAATCACAAAACCCATAAGAAATTTAACTGAAAATGAGAGCGGTAAGTTAACGACGATTATTTTTTTTATTACCATGCCAAAAGAACAGCAATTGACAAGCACGGCCAACTCAGGACGATGCTGATAATGCATTCACAGCAAAGATTCTTTCCTGAAAGTTGCAGTAAGCCCACTAACCCCAGTGAGGACTTCCTTAGAAAAACCTTTAAAGCTGCCATGTGTCACACGGCCACCACGCTCCTTGGTATGTTCTCAATAAGCCTGGAAATGCACTTGCTTCAATTTTCTCACCAAAACTTAGTAACCGTAACAGTTTATAAGAAACCAATAAATACCTTTCAGTCATAATTTTTAAAATGTGAGTGTGTGGAATTGAGGGTATCATTGGCAGGTGCAAACAAGGAAAAGATTTGCTGTTTGAACCACTCCCTGAGCCACAGGAAACCTCTCCTACCCCTGCTTCCCTAGAAAGAATACGCTGCCATCAGTCTCTTTCTTTGCCCTGACATTCGTACATTCTGCACACCTTGTTCAAGGTCATCCTGACTGAGAGGAATAAAAAAATCAGAATCTGCCTCTCCTACAAAGAAGGGAAAGGAGAGACAGCCTGTGGGATGCCGTTCTCCGTTTGCAGGGCTAACACTGTGTAAAGGCTCCCAAGCAAATGGCAAGGTGGGGGCTAAGATGCCTGGTCCAGAGCTTTCCTGGTCCAGAAGAGGCGCCTCCTCCTAATGCGTACATATATGATCTGTGCAAGAGGCAGCTCTTCTGGCAGATCTCTCCTGTGAGCTCCAGACTTTTATGCACAGCTAACCCTCCAATATCTCCACTCCAATATTGAGAAGTTACCTCAAACCTTACACAACCTCCCCTGAGCTTTTAACCCAGTCTTCACACTCTATCCCTCCAGTTGCTTATGCTTAAATTTCTGGAGTGATCCTTGAGTCTTCTTTCTTACACCCATGTGCAAACTATGAGGAAATCCTTAAGTTAATCCTTTCGAATACACCCAGGATCCAACAGCTGTTCACCACTTCCACTTCTATCCCCCTGATCCAAACCACCATCTTATTTCACCTGGAATGTTGCAATAAGATTCTAATCAGATTTCATGCAATCCTTAATTATGAGGATTTTTACATATTTTAATTCATAGATTATATTAACCATCAACTTTTCAACACTAAATGTATCAATATTTGTACTCATTTCATGCACAGACATCCCTAGATACACCTAATTGATTGTCTTCATGGTTGGTTCCTTTTGCAATCCACTTACGTTTATATTTTCTCAAAATTTAATTCTAGAATTTCACCATTCCAGGTGCTACTACATAAAGTTTTGTTCAGTTATAGCTATTTTCCCAATGCCTTTCTATATGGTAGTTAATACTCTTGTGGCAAATTAAAATTATTATTTATAATACCTGTAAAAATTTGCAGTTGTTTTTTTTCTGTCATTACCAGTTTTACTGGCAACAAATTACAATGACTCCTGGATTTCCTTTTTAGCTCACATTTGATAGTTTATAGCCCATTTTATAATAATTTGTTACATTTTTATTTTGTTTTCCAGTTTTCAAAGTATACAGATATCTGTGCTCTTTGATCCTGTTATATAAATCAGCCAAATATTAACCCCTAAATATAAATTAAAAGTGAGGTTCAACAACTTGCTCTTTCAAACAGCTAATAAGTGGTAGGGCCTTTTGACCCTGATCCTTTGTTCACATTTTATTACACCATATCTTACTCAAAATGCAAGTCTCTCTTTTATAAGAGAGGATACTTTAAAATGCTCTCTTCTAAACTCTTAAAATGTTCTAACCAACTCTGAAAATGCTTTAACTTCTTAAGCTTTAGTGCCAGATATCCTCTTCTAGTCACCAGGGTCAGCAAATTAACAAAGTACTTGCCATGCTCATCGATTAGCTAATCTCCCCTGCAGATCCATCAATTTCTCCCCAGCTCCTCCAATCACAGTAACAAAAATTCTCAGTCCTAATCAGCACACCCTTAGATCAGTAAATATACTTGTTACATAATATCTTGTTGCTCTTACTCTATAAACATTTAACTAACCTAGAAAAATAATAATCTCAAAGACAGATGGAGTAGGAGGTGGAGAATTTAGAAGAGTATTACAGAAAGATATCCCGGCTGGTATAGCTCAGTGGATTGAGCGTTGGTCTGCAAACCAAAGGGTTGCTGGATCGATTACTCAGTCAGGGCACATGCCTGGGTTGTGGGCCAGGTCCCCAGTAGGGGGTGCATGAGAGGCAACCACACATTGATGTTTCTCTCCCTCTCTTTCTCCCTCTCCTCCCCCTCTGTCTAAGAATAAAATAAATAAAGTCTTTTTTAAAAAAGAGTATTACAGAAGGGAGCAAACTTCTGAACATACATATTCAGGTGGCCACTGAGACCCTTGGGCACATCTTCACTGTGCACTGCTTCCAAACCGCAATTTGATTGACGGTAGACGTTCCTCCTTCATCTGTGTAACCTAGGCACCTAGCATATGACCCAGCATATCGTCAACACTTAATAAATGCTCACTGATGAATGTGCCAAGGGTCTCCATCAACGTTGCTTTTGATTCCTTAACAGTCATTGCCTTCTGCTTTAGAATTAATTTTCTTTCACCCACACAATCTCTTCTTCCTCTCTTGAGGACAAATTAGTAATTCCCATATTTCAACATGGATTCTTGTTGGAACATGATATGTACCTGGTAGCTCTACACACCATTTGATCTCAGTATTACTACTAATTCAATTTTTTCAGAACCAAAAATCTCAATTTAGGTTATGTTTATTCAATTTGCTTTTCATGTGGACCTTTGCTAAAAACTTTTGAAAGTATAAGCAAATACTATTCATTGGTTTTTCCTTTTTATTTCAATCACTCGGTCTTTTGTGAGCCTGTGGTGTGGTCCTGGCACAGTGCAGGATATTACAGAATAATGCACAGAAGAAGGGAGGAATAGCACAACATCGTTGTGCATATTCTAGCCTAATATTTTGCAGAAAATATCAGACAGCATTACAGTCCAGACTCCTGCATGGGAAAGGCTGTAAAGCAAAGTTGGGGGTGAGGAAATCAAAAGAAAAGAAGTGTCCCCTAGTGGATAGCAGGGCTCAGGATACACTCTCATTCAGTGGAAATATGCAAAGTGTGCAGATTATCAACTGGGAGCCATGCCACCGCTCCCTCGGGTAGATATATCAGAATCACATTCGATGTTTATTAAAAGTTGGAACGGTTTTGAAAAGGTTGAGAAAGATTGGTCTAACTTATGTCATTATTTCCTCTCCATGAAAAAAACAGTGTCACGGATGCTTCATTGTGCTGCCAAGATCCTGTCTTTAGCAATGACAGATTTATTCCTCGGCTACTGAGACAGCAGCTCAGCTGTCAACCTTTTTCCAGAATTGCCTCCATTGAAAGAGTTTCCTCACCCAAGGTCATGGAACCCAAGGTCATGGAACTTCAAGGGCAGCCGGCAGCCAATAATGACTCAGAGCTATGAAGGCCCAAGCCCTTGCCCTAACTGGGTACCACTGATGGGTACAATATCACGGCTGCAGAGCCTTCTGTCTGGTTGACCAAGGCTTTGTTGTGACTGCACCTCATCCCTCTACCCAATCCTGTTTCCTGCCTTCACTTTCCCCCACAGGCGTGGATCCCAAAAGAATTTCTGCAGGTAATCAAAGTCTGCTTCCTAGGAATCCAACATGTAACAACTAAAACGAAAAAATCTTAGTAATGTTTTATTCCTCTTTTAAAAATGATGTTATCTTTCCCAAAAAAGTCTTACCTTTTGAGTCCCCATGATTTTAAGGTAAATACAATTAAAATAAAATAAAACTCTGACCTGCCAAAGTGAACGAAGGTATTGAACAAGGTGAATGAAGCATGAAGAGAGGGGGAATCCTTAGTTCTATGTGACATGAGATCCATTTCTAGCTTAGGCTTCCACTTGGAATATTTTTCTGCCAGAAAATACACATAGGAGTGTCCCTTCCTCCTGCCAGAGAGAAGAATGGGGAGGGGGCAGGGGGGAGGCAGTTGGTGATGGTCCAGGGCAGTGCTACAGCCCTATACTGAAATGAAGAGCTGAGAGAGAAGTTACCTAACAGAAAGTATGTTAGAAGAAGTGATCCCCACTAAAATAACAGAGAGAGACTCTGTACTTAAAGTGACCTCTGAATAATAATCACATGGACAGAGACCAAGAATTTCCTGTCAATGCAATAATAGCCTTCATGCAAAGAAGTCAATCAGGGTAAGACAAGAGCATCATGAACAAAAACAAAGACTAGCAAATTTGGAAGAGAAATCCTGATAGACCAAAAGCAAGTTATTCTCCAGGCCCATAAGACTAAATATTTCAATAGTTCTTTAGTGAGTCAGAACTAGAAATTTATGTCAAATCCTGCCTTATATACTTAAAATTGCTGCATATATTTATACTTCAGTTGAGGTATATAGTTCTCATTACATGGGGTAGGTTTGGCCATTTCCAAACGCTATTTACATTACAAGGTCTCGAGCCAGGAAGTCCTTCCTAAGAATCATTTAGAGAGAGATTTGAACCACGTGGGTCCATGAAGGACTAGTAAAGTCAGGATTCTGCTGCCAAGAATGGCCAGATGGACGTCAAACCAGGTTTAAGGCTGGTTATGCTACCTCATATTTTTCTATCTTAAAATTATTTAAACATAGACTGTACTAATCTACCTGATATAATAGCAAATGTGCTGCTGCTTTACACACCTCAGATTCCCTGAGGATCCCTGTCTTTTCCATGGTTGCCAGACTAGAAATTAGGCACCAAAGCCACAGGGGAGACACAGAAGGCACGAATCCAGAGAAAACGCAGAGGCTGTGGCTGCTGCCGGGCACAGCTGAACGCCTGGCATTTCCCCTTACAAGTTAAGTGACCTTCGCTATTCCTGTTAACCTCTGTGAATCCCGTTTTCCCCTTTATAAGTCTTATATAACATACTCAGCAGAGGATTTTTCTAAATATTAGATAAAACCACGTGTATTGAGCACTTGAAATGTGCCCATTCTCTTCCTATTATATTCTCTCACTTAAACCCTTTATGCTTTAAGCTTTATGAGAGCTTCCATGAATATTTTTAACTGGTGTAAAGACTGGTCCTGGTAACTATTAGAAAATAAACACATTATAGAAAAAAAATAATTTTAAGAGCACTGGGGGAAGGATGGAAAAGTATTTTGAGGAACTTCTCTCCAGGAATAGCCATCAGGTCCTATTTATCTTGGTTTTCCGAGGCCAAACCCAGAAACTGGAACATAGCACAAAAACACTTTTGCTAAGTTTGGGGTTTGATTGTTATGACAGAACACATAAGATGAAGATGAGTTTTGGAGATGATAGTTCAAATCCCAGCCCCTCCCTACTTTATTGCCCCATGAACTTGAGCATGCTAGCTAAAGTCTCCAATCTTCAAGTTCTTCCTCCCTAACAGAGCTGTAACAAGGAACAAATGAGCTTATCTATTTAAGCATTTTTCATGGCATTCAGCACATAGTAAACAATGGTGGTAGGAGAGATTGTGGCAATAATGACGACAGTGGTACAAAAAAGAAAACAAAACACACTGAACCTTAATGTAGATTGCTTCGTTGGCCTCCCATTTCCATAACTGAAGAGACCCTGTTAAAAATCCTTTATCATATGAAAATGTTGAGTCCACATTTTAAATTAACATGGAATCATTGCTGTCATCTAAATACAGCTAAGGGAAGAAAGAAATTTCACTCATGAACTTTATTAAAAGAATTCTATGGACTGGGTACTGACTGCCCAGAAGCCCAGTGGGACTAGAAACTGGTCTCCGGGGAATTTGAATAATGTGTTAATAATTATAAATGGAATAGGAGGCATTTTAACATTAGATTTTTATCTGCATATTTGAAAAACACTTTCATGTTTTTATGATTTAAAGCAATCTAGAACCAGTCATACAATATTTTTAATGTTTATCATGTGAAAGTTAGTTTAGAAAATTTGGTAGAAGGTAGAAAAGGGTATGGGGGATAAAGGTGATGGAAGGAGACTTAATTTGGATGGTGAACACACAATGTAATATACAAATGATGTATTACAAAATTATACACTTGAAACCTATATAATTTTATTAGCCAATATTATCCCAATAAATTCAATTTAAAAATCAACTCAGTATTAATGTTATATAATGTGAATACTGTCATTCAGAAGCTTCAATCTGATAGATAATAATAAATAATATTTGTCCAATAATAATAAAATGTCCAATAACGATTAAGTTAAGCTATGGTAAACGCCCTAACAGTTGGATAGGATCAAAGAGTTCTCAAATATAAGAAGTGATAATATTTACCAGGAAAGTTATTTTAAAAACAGTAGAATTTGTGACACCACTTCTGGATACTCTCCTTCAAGAGGTCTACAAAAATGTTGGATAATGTCTACATTTTAAAATTTCACATATGACATGGTATGTGGGACCCACTAATACAGAAAGATCATAAATTCAACTGTTCAAAGACTGTTAGCAATTTAGAAGCTACATAAGAAACACATAGGTCAAGAAGCAGAGATATTCACACAGCCAATATAACACAAAATTTTTATATTAAAATTTTAAAACAAAATGTGGCCTACATTTTCAAAGTACAATTTTTAAATATGTAATTATCAATTAATATTTAAGGGTTGTTTGATTAAATGGGTTAAATAAATTTTTAAATAAGGAAGTGCTATTGGGTAAAAATCATATTTTGTTCAGGTAAGTAATTATAATCACAAAATAGAATTAGAATCTCAAGATAATCTCAAGATATTCAAACCAATTATTTGCCTTTACTGTTTTATATTTTCAATTCACTGATTCATGATATAAATCATCCTCTTTTAATATATACTCAGCTTGGTAGGCTGCATCATGAGTTTACTACAATAGTGTTTTCTAAAACAAATAATCCATTTTACAGATTAGCTGTGGCCTAAATTTTAAATCCAAACAGACATTCATCACTACTTGTTACATTCCTGGATCTTTTCTCCCTACCTTGCAAACAACTTATAATCTCTACCTCAGGACGAAGAGGTGAAAACAGAGAAAAACTGGATATAGTGATACCACTTATCACATCACAAATCTAAAAAAGTTATTTAGAGATTCAAAAGTGTTTAAATCACTTATTCCATGAATCCTTTCAATTCTTGTCAATAATCAAGAGTGGTTTTGCAGAGAAGCTATAAACCGTCTTTTAAAACACAAACAGCTTCCCTACTTCTCCCCTTCACACCCTGGAATAGTGTGAACACAGCTGAGCAAAATCAAATCACTGGAAATAAGAGATAAAATCAGATCATTCCCTTATTATTAAAATTTTAAAAGTCCTGTTTCATTTTCATTTTATTATGTAATTGTATATAAACATGCAAGGTTTGGTAAACTGTTTTAAACAGCCCTTTCAAAATTATTTGCAGAGTTACCTATGGGATTCCCTTTCCAAGTCTTTCATTTTTAGAAGCTTTTCTTTGCGGGGAGGAGGGTGGTGTTTGTTTGTTCGTTTTTAAAGACTTTAACAGGACTTTTATTTAATAAAAAAAATCAAAACTTAGTCCTTACTCAGTGCCTTTGCTTTTATAGAAAGCACTTGCAGTAGATTGGTTAATTATAACCTCTTTTGAAACCATTTAAATAGTTTCAGATGGTTTGAAATAACTTTACTAAAGATTGTTTGATTGCTTATTTACTTTCCTACTTGGATAATAGCTATTCTATTAACTTCTTCTTTCTCATTCAAATAAATTTTAAACATTCCCAAAGGACATTTATATGTTTGGCAATTGACTCTCTAATTTATAGTCAAGGTATTACCAAGATAAAAATTAAATATGTCTATGACCTCTTTATAATAATAGTAGCTGAAATATGTCTCAAATTAAATGCAAATTTAATTTTATACAATGCCTGTTTCCACAGATTTAAATCATGTATCACACTGCATACATATTTAAGCCATATTTAAGCAATAAGTAGACAACCAAATTTCTTACTCATGTTACACTCTATAAGTACTCCATTCCCTTTGCTGATGAGCAAATCTGATTATTTCACTAACATGAGGTCAATTAATAAATCAAGTTATGCTTTCAGTGAAATTCATTAATGCCAGAGGCAGGGGAACCATGCCAGAAATTTACTCATTCACTAGTCTAGTTGTCATTATTAGGCAAAGTGGGCTTTGAGAAATAACAATGTTTCTGGGCCCTCCCTATCCTCAGTAATATGGATTATCAAGCATTAGACTGTCTGTAATTAAATACAAAAGACAAAATTAAAATTACATCCGAACTACAGCTCACAGAAATCAAATGTTAGATAAGAGTGTCAATATTTATGGAGGACTGGGCATCATATAACCATAATTAATAGGAAAACGATGGTCCCTTAAATGCTCTGCATTTGTAGGACTCATAGAATTCGACATGTTTACTGTTATCTCTCCCTTCCTTTCTAATATTATGCTTAACCCTTTCTTTAGCAAGTGATTTTGCACGTGTTTGAAACTCTTTACTAGCAATAGGCATCTCACAGCCTTATAATACAATTCATTCTAATTCAGAATTCTAATCTGTGTCTCCCACCCCTGCTATGAATTAGAGAAATTTGATGTCTTGCAGCTGCCATCCGTGTGTCTTATTCTTGACCTCTACTTGACCTCTAACACCACATGGAACAAGACCATTATATCTCTCACAGAACAGTACCTCTGATAACGAGGGTGACTATTCTTTCTTCTTTTCCTTTATGAGTCCAACAACGCTTCCCTGCAGGGAATGGAAGCCTGTTCCCTTTACTGGTCCCACATTCCTGCTTTCTCCTGACGGCACGACGCCCTTCTTAACTTTCAGAATCTCATTCCCTGTGGATCGGGAGTGGTAGACTCCACCCCTTCTCTTGCCGGGTCCAGCAGCACTAGTTAATAAAAGCCTTTTTTTTTTTTTGCTACTTAATTTATGCAGAGTATCTCACTTTTTCTGAATAGACAGTGGAACAAATTCTACAATACGTACCGAGTGCTGTCTCATTTAATTGTCCGTTAATTATCCTGAAAGGTAAGGTGACTATATAGATAAAGAAATGGAAGCACCGGAGGTTAAAGAATCTGTCCAGTAAGTGGCAGGGGCGGGACCTGGATTTAGAACTGCGCTTTCGCTGCGGCGGACAGCTGCCCGCTCCCGCCGCCTGGGCACACAGAGTGCCGCTCTGTTCGAAGGCGGTTCGCGCAGCCTGAGTGCGTACCGGCACAGTCCCGGTACATTTTCCTCCAAAATCAGCTCTGAAAATTAGTTTATTATTATAAAGAAAATTTTGAACATATTTTTTACAGGGTTCACATTAAGAACGCTCTTTTGTGCATTTAAAGTGGTTATCTCAAGATCAAGGAAGAGTCCAGAACTGAAAGATTTTTTTTTCCCCAGTTGACATGAGCATAAAGAGAGATTTAGCAATTGAATAGATATTACATGCTTAAGAAGCAGAAAAAGCATCACATTTTAGTAAAAAAAACTCAAATGGATTTGGACACAATATCATATGTTTGAATATTTTTTGAAACTTGAGAAAGAACATTAGCACAGAATTACAGTTTAGTGTTAAATCTCATATTGTTTACTGTGCTATTAATCAAAGACCTTTAAATTAGATCAAAGTAACATAAAAGGAGACTTCATAAATTTAAATGAAAACCATGTAACAACTCTATCATTCAATTTGACACTATGGGAAAAATATATAGTTACAATTCTCATGTTAATTAATTATAATTATTATAATTAGTTCTAATATTAATTATATTAGTATATAATTATAATTTTAATTACACCTTCATTACAGACAGACATATACACACATGCATGGGCACACACATCTGTATCACACCAGGCACAATGAACAGATTTCTGAGAAACACTTGCCAATTCTTAACTAATTGCAGGTTACATGTTTTGCGAATTGTCCACTTCAAATTTTGTATTTTTTTTCTTTTTGGTTATTACCCATCATTCTAATCTAGGTTATTGAAGTGTTCTCAAAGAATCCAAGCTAATTTGCATATAATTTCAGGTGAAGCTGTAATTATTCAAATATGAAACAGGGAAAAGTTGTAATGCATATGAATTCAAACTAATGCATAAATCGTTTCAGGACTGCTTTATATTGCTGTGACATTGCACCTCCTAACTGGTATAGATACTAGATTTACTGTACTTGAGTATTCAGTGTATTGATATATCATTAACTCCTATCCTATTAATATATGATTTGCAGTGATTCCAGTGGGGTATGTTTGACTGTTCTTGACCTCGGTTTGCAACATGAGAGGTAAATTAAGGGTCTATAATGTTGATACATGATATATATAAAGTTTCACAGTTTATAAGTGGCTACTGTGCTGAAATAAAAACTTAAAATATAGCTCCGAAAAAAGTATCTGGTTTCACTGTGTATGTGAAAATAAATAAGCAAAATATTATGAGGTAGAAAACAAAATAAACAAAATTCAGTGATTTTTTTTCTAGGTAGAAACTAAGAACATAGGTTATATGGATGAGAAAATAAAAGTAACAGAAAATACCTTTTCCAAATGTCCATAAAAATATCCAAGAAAATAACCAAATTGAGAAAAAAAATCCTTAATAAGTTTGGAAACCAATTAACACAAGGAAGTTGATCTTCCGGAATCCAGTCAACATTTCTGCCAACTCAAATTAATGGAACTGGATTAGAAAACAGTCTAAGTAGCAATCTGAAGTCTGCTCAACCATTTCAAAGAATTTTCCCCTCCACTTGAATTCTGATTATTCATTTCATAACTTGGAGAAGAAACTAACACGAGTTGAATGGCTGCTCTGTTGATACTTTGGGCTGGAGGCTGCGCCGGTGCCCTGCCAGCAGCCTGCCCTCCAATTTCGGATCTGCACCTGCCAGTTGCCCACAGAGAAGCGGACAGTGGCAGTTCTAGAGGAAGGCTTGCCTCTTGGCTGCCTTGCTATCAGACCTGGCCACACCTAGCGGCACTCAAAGACAGACAACAGGAAAAAAAGTCAGCATGGCTCCGTGAAATAAAATGTGTAGCACAGAAAGGAACAGGAACGGCTCTCCAAAGTCATGGCGGAGGGTAGGCAGCCTCAGAAATAGGTGGGGTTTTCATGTGTGAAAATGTAAGGTAATTGTAGAAAATATTTACTTGATGTTTAAAAAATGAAGATTTTATAGTCACGGGGATATAAAGCACAGTATAGTGAATGTAGCCAGCAATGTTGTAATAACAGTGTGTGGTGCCAGGTGGGCTCTAGACTTATCAGGGGGGTCACTTCACAAATTATATAATTGCCTAACCACTATGCTGTACACTTGACACTAATATAAAATAATCTTGAATGGCAACTGTAATTGAAAAATAATTTTTAAATAAAATATAAAATAAAAATGAGTATTTTAAAAGGACATCATTTCTTAAATAAGAATAGACTGAGGTAAGCAAATAGGCCAAGGTTGGAACAGATTATAGCCAAGTAAAAAATAGAATAACAGATCCAAAAAAATCACATTGGATGAAAAAATGCAAAACAGGCAAAGTATAAAACTAAATTGGTGATACAGTGGGTAAACCAAAATATAAAACAAAAGTAAATCAAGAAAGTTGAGAAAATACAAAAGTTAAAAGGTATGTGCAGAACAAGGCATAGAACAGCCATTGCTGCCCACAGGGCAGTAGAAATGGCCACAAATGAAGGGCAAAACCCAGAACTAGTGAGAGACTAGAAAGCTGAGAGGATTTACAAGGTTATGCACTAAATGGGACGGAGTGGGGGCAGAGAGGGGGCAGAATTGACAACGTAGATACACACTGCTAAGTTTTAGTATTATGTCAAAGATAAAGACTGCTACAACTGTGCAGGTTGGAAAAACATTCACCTTCAAAAGAATTCAAATTGAGATTTCCATAGACTTTTCTCCTGCAACAATATCTACCAAAAGACAATGAAGCCACAAGTTCAGAGGTCTGGGGGACTCTCCAACATGTGACATCTCAGAAACTAAATACCAAAATGCCTTTTCTGCAAAAAAATTGGTCAATGATGTACACTATGAAATGAAGAAAGGATCACATTAATGATAAATAGATGATAGAACATGACTTAAGTAAGCTTGGCAATATTTTAAAGATATAACAAGTTATTTAGACAAAGATTGAAACTGCTGAGTAAAATTTTTATAATGAAGGAAAAGGTCAAATGAAAAAATTAATCTTGAAAGTCTAGTGATATATTTTTTATTCCTTTTATAAAAAACAATATAGAATTGTTATATAGATATATACATAATAAATCTATATCATACTCACTGAATAAATATTCTATAAACATTAAGTAGAATATATAAAAGTAAGTAATCAAGAATAAAATAATACTTAGAGCTCTTTCTTTTCTATATTTACTAATGAAAATTGGCGATTTTTGAAGGATAACACTTCTTAAACAAAAAATATTCATCAGTGTACTATGTAGTTATGGGCTGGTGCCGCTCAGACTGGCTCAGAAGATCCAATTAGACCTGCCTCTTCCCAACTCCATGTTCAGTTCTGTGATTGATGAGATAAAACCATTAGCTTGAAATCAAACATGATGGGAGTATTTATACCATAAAATCAGTAAACGCTACAAATCAGGGTTTTTTGATGAGTCTTCTGGAGAACAGCACACTACTAAATGTATTTGAGGAAAAGCAAAAACAAAACAGACCAGAAACATCCTAAACATTTAAATGAGGGAAATTTTAGCACATACAGTTTTGAATATCATGCCTTCATTTTCAATCATAGGTATTTAGACTAGGTAGGAGCTTAGAAAACTGTTTATTATGTAAGATTAAGTAAAAAGAGGATGATAATGTGTTCTTTAAATATTTATGTATATAAAATTACCATCACCCAAAGTCCTCAGTTCTAACACTAATGTGGAAAAAGTGGAAGAAGTCTGGGGGGGGGGCGGGGTCCAGGGAACAGAGATTAAACATGTAACTCTTTTTAAAGAACAAATCCAGAGGACTATTTTTAAGATCCTTCAAGCAAGCAACAGAACCTTTTTTTCTCTAAGATTCCAGTTTGATTCCATCTCTCCAGTGACACGAAGTAATTAAAGTGTTGAGATGGTTTAAGTGGAAGAAAGCAGGACTGGTAGGAGAGAACTGGGAGGCCAATTCCAAATCCCAAAGAATTAGAGCTGTAGCACACAATGTCCAACCTGCTGCTTTATTCCACTGGTACTTCCATTTCTCATGTTCAAATAAGCTAAGTGATTGATTAGCAAGTTATCTCACTGACACACAGCACTTTATGTTTTGCAAAGCGCTTTTACATCTAATTGCTTTCTTGTGATCCTCACAACTCTATGTGATGGGGATCTTTTTTAAACAACAACTTTGTAGACGAGGAAAATGGAAATTCAGAAAGGTATGCAATTTTCAAGGTTACCCAGCTAGTTATCCGCAAAGACAGACGTGCTTAAGTGTGATGATTAAATTGTTCCTCTACACTGGGGATGGTTCCCAATTTATCACATAAGATGTTGTGTGGAGACATTGATTGCATTTAAGGCACCTAAAGTTCCAGATTGAAAAGTGGTTACAAAGGCATTCTACTATTCTTATTTCTTGCTCCAAGGAATTGTGTAACAGAATAAAGAAATTATGTGACAGAATAAAAAGAAAAAAATTGTCATTTTTTATCACTGTGTCTCTTTCCTTATAATGAACTGTGATTTGGTCATGACAAAAAGGAGAGTATTTACTAGGATTCCACAAGCAAGTCTTGCTTTGCTAGGCGAGACAGACAAGTAAATGTGACAAGGACACTGTGTTTTCAAAAACTGCATCTGTTCACAGTTCTTCTGGTGAGAGCTTATTAATATGTTTACTACCGCAGGAGAAAGCCAAGTTCCGGAACTCTGTTAATAATTTGCTTAAACCAAGAGACAAGTTAACAGAATTTTCTCTGGTCAGTTTCAACAAATGTTCATAAACAGCTCTCAGATAGGCCAATAGTAGTTAGATTTCAAATATTTGGGGAAATCACATAAGTCCCAGTGAAAATAAGAACGGTAATAAATGTGAAGATCAGTTATTGCTCCTTATAAAATCATAGAGGTTTTGAAACTTGAAAAGACTCTCAATTACATATCATTTGACCCAAATCCCTAATTTTAAAAATGACAGTGACTTGCTCAAGGCCCCACATTTGGCTCTTGCTTCGTTAGAGCCCAGGGCACCCAGACCTTGGGGTGGTGGTCTTCCCGCTGTACCTGATTATCCAAAGAGGGTCGCAAACTGGCAGCCAGGGCATGCTTAGGCTTCGTTTGGTCTACATGATGTTTTAAAACATTAATCGGTTGCCAAAATTTGAAGATAGGAACATTTCACATAGAATTTTCTATTTCTAGCTTTTCCTGAGATACGAGATCTGCAACAGCAGACCCACATCCTCCCGCTGCTGCTAACTCTTTAGCTGGAAATGACGAGGCTCCAGCTCTCTGCTCCCTCAGGCTCCCACGTGGTCAGGCTCATCCTTGTGTCCTTGCCTGCCTGTCCCTTGTTTGTGGTCCCTGCTGCCATGCAAGATGGTTTTAGAAAACAAATTTTAAAATGAATTGATTTTATAGAAAGATACTACATTCCCAACCTATCAACTTTTCCATTATGTCACAAAGAGGGGAAATATGAGTTCTAGTCTAACAGTGATTATCCGTACAAAAGCTAGTTTGGGGAGAAAATGGACTCTATAGATCCCTCTCATCAGCAGGGCATATGGTCCAAGACCCACAATGGATGCGTGAAACCATAGATGGTGCCAAACCCTGTACACATTATGTTTGTTCCCACATGTACACACCTCTGATAAAGTCTAATTTGTAAATTAGGCACAGTAAGAGATGAACAATAATAATGAAAACAGAACAATTGGAAGTTATGTGAATGTGGTCTCTCTCAGAATATCTTATGGTGCTGTACTCACCCTTCTTGCAGATGATGTGAGATGATGCAGTGCCTACGTGATAAGATGACACAGGTGCATGACATGCAGGCTGTAAAGTAGCCTTGCACTACCACTGATGCCATGACAATAGACCAGAAGAAGGATCATCTGCCTCAGTTGATCCTGGATGGTAGAGCCATGACTTTGGCATATTAACATCACTACTTTTGTGCTTTGGAGCCATAAGTAAGTAAAATAAGACTTACCTGAACACAAACGTTACCATCCACAACAGTAGTTCTGATACCTGGCTGGTTACTATGTGACTAATGGGTGAGCAAGGAGCGTATGCCATGTGTGGAGACATTGGACAAAGGGATGATTCACGTCTCGGACAGGGAAGGAGCAAGACAAGACAGGTGTCATCATGCTACTCAGATCAGCGTGCAATTCAAGCTTATAAATTATTTATTTATGAAATTTTTCATTTAGTATTTTGGACTACAGTTGACCACAGTTAACTGAAATTTCAGAGAGCAAAACTGTGGATAAGAAGGGGCCAACTATAACTACAACAGTGTATTTGTTGGGAAGCATTCTTTGAATGGTTTTAAGAGAGGGTGAATTCATGTCGACAGTAAATATGTTAATAACTAAGTAATCATTTGGAAGGTTTTTGCTGCTGATTAGTCCGTTTCCCTTGAATTAAATTTAGTAATTGACTAAATTCAGTCATTTTGCCTTGTTTACATAATGGGCTGTATGTATAACTAAAAATCATTAAAATTCACTAAATAAACAAGCATTTCTTTTACCACTGCCAATCCAGCTTCCATTTCCCTAAGTTATTTAATTATGGTTGTGTTCCCATTTTTGTTAGCAATCACCTTATTTTATTTTATTTTACTTTATTTTATTAAAAGATGCAAAATCAAAGATTACCCATCTTTGCAGCTGCTACGGGAAATTATTTATTGGTTTATATGCAGTCAGAAAATAAGCACACCTAGCCCACTCTTAAACTCTGCTCCCACAAAAAACAAGTGCACACCGCTCCGTGACAGATCCATTAGATTCGCACCTTGAATTTTAATTCAAAAGTTGGTGTTTACAAAAGAAGGAATAAGCAATTTACTTTAGAAACTGGGAATGGTGATTTTAGGTTAACTTTACTTTTGAATGAAATGAGCTCTTTTTCTCAGGAAAATTTTTTTAATCAAAAACACAAACAAATGTTTTCATAAAATATTCTTAAAATCAGCATTCTCAGTCCTTTCTAATGCCTGGAAAGTATTAAAATTTAAATGCTTATCTCAACATCAGTGCTAGAGGCTTGACCACAGGCTTCCTTATGTTCCTGAGATGCACAAGATATTATGCTAGAACCAGCTAAAGAAACTCATCTAAACATTACTAATTCTATTTATTACATCTCAACTTTTCAAAATAGGTGGCATAATTATGCAAATAGTTATTTACATAGACATTCAGTTAACATGTTTTTTTAAAATGCAGGTATGTGCCAGGCACTTGTATTGTTCTCCAGGAATACAGCATAAACAAGATGGACAGGCAGGCTCTTATCTACATTGAAAGCTTAGTCTAGACCCAAGGCAAGTCTTTTCCTCCTCATTCTTACCTTTTCACCTAGCCAGTGCTCAGCTCTCTCCACTCACCCACCCATCACAATCATCCCTAGCTGGCACTCACCTTCCATGCCTACCCTCATATCTTCCCTGTCATTGTAGATCAGGAAGAGGACTGTTGGTGACAATGATAATAACCCAGACACCGAGGCACCCTTCTCCTTCAACTCCCTAGTCTCAGTAAGCCTTTGATGAAAAATATACCTATGAGGCCTGTCAGGAAAAAGTCCAGCCATTGTTAATATAACAAGAATGGTTTGCATGACATATAACCTGGCAGCCAAGGAGCATGGACTGGAATGTGTATGCATGAACAATGAAGACTTCACTGTAATAGCCAGTGGGAGTGGTAGATACCATTTAATGAGCATGTGTACTGTGTGGCCATCACATTAAAAATAACTGAGTGAGTAAAGCAACAAATCTGCATCAAATTTTGTGTTAAGCTTGAACATTCATTCGCAGAAACTATTGGGCTGATTCAGAAGGCTGAAGCTATGGGCAACTGGTGATGGGCAGCTTCATCACGACAACATACCTGCTCATGCATCACAGCCCATGCAGAATTTTTTGGGGGAACATCAAATCACCCAGGTGACTCAGCCCCAAATTTGGGGTCCTGTGACTTCTGGTTTTTCTCAAAGCTCAGATCGCCTTTGAAAGGGAAGGTATTCAGGCCATCTATGAGATTCAGTAAAATACAATTGAGCAGTTGCTGGTGACTGGGAGAACTGCAAGATGCCTATTTTGCAGAAGGCTAAGGCGTCACTGTCCTATGTACAACATTTCTTGTATCTCGTATCTTCTTCAATAAATGTCTCTATTTTCATATTACATGGCTGGTCACATTCTGGACAGACTATACACACATACGCACGCGCATGCTCGTACACTCATTGTTTTGGTAGTTGAATCCTTGTCTTACACTTGCTATGAAACATTTCTGGGAGATCATTATAAAAACAAATGTTAAAACACATATTGCCCTCCAGCATACATTGAATTTCCCAATGCCCCTTTGAGGCAAATGACTATCTCTAATGTATTTTTTCCCTTTCTTTTTTCAAATGTGGGAAATGAATTTCTATATCTCCTGACATAAAACATGTCAGGCCCAACCTTCTGTGGAGTGCATACAGAGAAGTGATTATAGATAGGATGTTTTACAGTTGACAGACCCCTTAGGAAAAAATATATAGCATAGAAAGTAAAAACTGGTTAGGAAAAGTAGTACTTCCTAACCAGTTGGGAAGTCTTGTCTTCACAGAAAATATACATCTGTTATATAATTATTACATTTATGATATAAGTAAGTCTTCTATATTATTATTGAATCTGAATGTATGGAAGGGACAAAGCATGGTACTTCCCCCCCATTCCCTCCTGCAGTCATCCACAGAATGTAAACAATGGGAGAGTGCTTCAGGTACATATAACCTGGTAGATAGTTTAACAATTTTTGGCTAAGTAAAATGCTGATGCTTTCATCAAAGAGTAAATCAGAATAAATTAAGTATCCCTATGTACCTTGCAATGTACAAGAAGTTAGTGATAGCTAGGCAAACCATGCTTATCTAAAATTCAAGGGAATACCAGGATTCTTTTATTTATTTCTCCCTGTTTAAGTAGGATCTAAAGAGTCTATATTAAGAAGCATTTCTTACCCATTTTTATATCTCTCATACTCAATAACTGTTGAATTTAATTAAATGTCAGAAGCAAGTCATTAGTTTATTGAAATTTAGCTCAAAGACAGATATTGTGAAGCTAAGCAAAACTTAGAATAGTTTTTTGTTTTAAAGTCCTACAAATGACATTTCCCTGCGCTTTGTACACGCAGTTACAGGTGAAGCAAATTCATGTATTAGTCACGTGGTAGACCCGGGCCCAGATCTGGTCACGCAACAGAATTACCCGGCGGGGTGTAAAAATTCAAGTCCCAGGACACCATACCCAGCATGTTGAGTAACTTCCCCATGTAACACTAAGCGAGCGTATTTGGTGATCACTGGAAGGGACAAGAGCCCTGGACTGAAAACCGGGCTGTCATATCTGCTGCATCACAAAGCAGTCGCTGCACCTCGAGCGCCAACCACTCAACCTGCCTGTCCTCTGCTTCTCCTACATGCACTCATGGGCAGCGGACCATTATTCTGTCTGCCCTTCAATGCCCTATCTGCAAAACTAGGCCATTGGAACCGACGCTCAGAAATCCCGTCGGCCTCTAATTCTACCATGTCATCTACACTAATATCTTTCCTTCTTGCATTGGTCATATATAGCCTTATATAAAGTAATTCTGTCACCTGTTTTAAGGGCCCTGTGGAATTAATTTCAACAATATATATTGAAAAATATATTGTAACCAAGCATAGCAAAAAGATCCAAGCATTGGACACATGATTCTGGAGACTGATTCATTTTGACCCTGTGTCTGTCATTTTTCACCTGTGTGACACAGAAGACATGTCTAATCTTTCCAGCATAACAGTGCATGAAACACTCAGCACAGTGCCTGGCAAACAATAAATGCTCAATCAATGCAGACATCTACATTATGTTGCCATTTCTGAGTAGAAGGTGGTGGGTCAGACATGGGGGGAGGTAGCTAAGGGTTAAGCAACTCTTCCTAAACAGGTGAGCACCAGTAATGCCATAAAGACTAATTTTTCTCAGCAATATGATAACCTGAGAACTGTATTCATTTCCTAAGACTGCTGCAACAAAATACAAATCAGGCAGCTTAAATAACATAAATTTTTGGTCTCAGAGTTCTATACTCTAGAAGTTCAAGATCAAGATGTCAACAGGGTTGATTCCTTGTGCAGACCACGAGAGAGCATCTGTTCGATGACTCTCTCCTCACGCCTACTACTTTGTGGGCAATCTTTGGCATTCTTGGCTTATAAACACATCCTCCAGTCTCTACCTTCATCTTCACACGGTGGTTCCCATTTACAGGTCTGTATACACTAATTCCCTCTTTTTACAAGAACATCTGTCATACTGTATTAGCGCCCACCCTAATGCCTCATTTTAGCCTGATCATCTCTGCAAAGACCCTCTCTCCAGTTAAGGTCACATTCTGAGGTGCCAAGCATTAAGATTCAATTTTTTTTGGTAGAACACAATCCAACTGAAGACAAGGACAAATGGGGAAAAATGAGAATAGTAATTGAAATTTTTGAATGTACACATTTTAATATAGCTTTGTCCTGACCACTCAAAAATGCAACTGAAAACATGCTATAAACTTTTATGTGTAACACTTGTGCCAAGATGACATTACTATGGCAGAAAAAAACCTGTATCTCTTCATAAAGCTAAAGCATTATTGGTTTTTTAATTTATCCTTCTTAGAGAAATAGGAACCCAAAGGATTCTAATATCATGGTCAGCCCAAATGCCTGTTAGACTATCTTTTCATGGCACTGTTATTTGGTATTCATTTAACATGTATTAATTAAGCACTGACTTGGTGCTTAACACCTTGTCAGACCTTACAGATATGGGAGAAATCTAAAATGAGGTACATCCTGTAAGGAATTTTTTACCTGCCTCTGTGAAGATATGAATTATATTTCTTGTTTTATATGCCTTTAAAGTTTATACGACATGGATCCAGAGTGTGATCTCTAAGGCTGATTTCCAGGAATCCTTGTATGCTATTAAGGAGTGACATAAGGTGTGATCTTGTCATGTCACCAAGGGTGGTTGCATGGCTAGGTGTCAGTGGAAATATGCCTGTCATATGCCATCCTTCACATATAAGACAATTCACATTTTATTCAAGTGCTATCCCTAAGGTTACAGCTATTCTGCCAGGTTAAGACAACCCTGGTAAGTATCGGTAATAATTCTCCATTCAATGAATTCCAGAATGAGTTCTACACTGGATAAATACCATGGAGACACGTGCTGCAAAAGGCAGAGGGCAGAACCTCCCCATATGCAGAATGTGCAGAAGGGAATCAAAGTTATCCTTGCACAAAGCCAGAGGGGACGGCAGCTTTGGGTGACAGGTGGCACGCCTCTCTGCCAACGAGAAGGCGTTGCTCCTGGCAGTTTTATTAACGGAGGCATGTGACCTAAGTAGCGGCATTTCACAGCTGAGAAACCAGCTTGTAATATGGCTTTTGCTTCACTGAGAGGCGAGCCACATGTCCACAGAGGCTGCCACTCTACTGCAAAACACTGCCATACATTCACCAGTATACTTCTCATAGTCAAATATTTATATGACCACGGAAATGTAAATGGGCAGATTAATGACATTTTGCCAGACAAACAAAAAAGGTGGCTTTCCTACAAAAGTGTCACTTTCTAGCACAAATGTTACAAGGAGAAAAAAAAGAAAAGCAGAAAAATAAATGAGTGGGCAGGAAAAGGTAAAAATAACTCCCTGTTTATCAGTCTTTGGAAGAAATTTACAAAAGAGAGTCTACTCTATTTTGACTAAATTAACAGAGAGAACACACATTCAAACTCTGACATTGTCAGAATGCTTTTTCAGTCAATTCTTCCACAACCCCCTTTTAGGTAACTTCTACTTCAGACAAATTAAACAGTTTACCAATCCCAGTATATCTGTTCGCATTTTAGTCAGAGCCCTTATTTACATGATTTCCTTCATGGGAAATTCCTTTTGCATCTTTATTTTCATTTGCAAGGCTAACTAGAATCCAAGACCTATTCTAATGCCACTTATTCCGAGATGCCTATGTCCCCACCTAGAAGTAATCTCCCCCGTCTTGAACCTCCACTTCCTCTCCACATCTACGCTCACACACATGTTGATGTGACAATAATTATTTCTCTATCTCTCCTTCTGGACAACAAGCAATGGCAGGTATTATGGGATTTCCATAAAGCCTAGAAACATAAGTAATATTATTTTACTGTTTAATAATATTTTACATAGTCTCACATATGAGAATACTTTTACTCTATCTATAATATCTTTATAATTGCCTATGGGTATTTGCCTTTGTTACCGAACTTGACTGACATCTGAAACCTGGCTGTTTCTTCATGTCTGATGCCTGGCACCCTGCTGGATGAATAGTAGGATCTGTGCATGTTGAATAAATGAATTAACTGGTCAGCTCATTGAAGTTAAGCTAAGGCTTGCCCTTCAAGCCAATGTAGAAGAGATTAAGGGGGACAGAAATCAGAGAGTAGACAAGCTTATGAAGAGGTACAGGCAAATGATCTGGAGGCGCTTCACAGGCGATGGGGCGGAAAAGCTGGGCCGCAGTAAGAGTCCTTCCCCTTGTACAGCTAACGGCCTGTGCAAGCTCAGGCAGGTTGCCAAGTCTCTAGTTTTTGTTTTCAAATCAGGGACTTAGATAAATGTTTTCTTCAATACAAAATCTATCATTTTAAATAAATGCTAAGTAGAAATGGTTGCTTATAACTTGTGGAAAAAGCCGAGCTCCTGAGGAAGTTATTAATAATCAAAATGAGAAAATAATATAAGCTACAGTAGGAATGTAACCGTACAACTAGGAGTTCCCCTTCGGTTCTTAATGATGGTCTGGAAAGAAGACATGGCAGGTCCTTTGCAGATGAGAAGACAGGCATAAAGCGGTTCAGTGGCTGGTCTAGAGTCACAGGGGTAGCTGATGGAGGAAGTGACTCAGACCCAGGGTCTCCCCCTCTGTACACTTCCCGCTTCACATAGGCACCAAAGCCCAAGGGAGGAGAGAGGGAACTGGACCGCAACATTCATAAAAAGGAAGAAAATGCAAGAAATATAACAACTTGAGAGTTTTAACTGACTGTAAATGTAGTGACTTTTTCTGCCTGTTATCAGAAAGGTAAAAGGTTAAGAGAGATTTTAATTAAGAGGAATCTATCCATGAAACATGAAATTAATTAAATATTTTCTTTGCTTTATTCTACCACTATAAGAAAGAAGCGAAGAAAAGGAAGAATTACTTATGAATAATTTATTAAAAAGCCAAAGACTTCCAAGGTTGTTGGTTCCTGGAAATTGAATAATTAGCAGCTACCTTGCCTCATTTACATTTATAGCGCTAGGCAATGAGAACTGATGCGGAGCCTGCAAACTCTTAAATCATCAAACCCCTTACTAAGGCAGGAAAGAAAGACAGTGAAACAAAAGCTTTTCTTACTTACATCAATTAAACTAATAATTATTGAGTATCTACTGTGTGCAAGACACTCTCCTAATTGATAGGGATCCATCAGTGAACCAAACAAAACAAAGATCCCACCCTCCAGAAATTTACTTCCCATTAGGAGAGATATTCCATTGGGGCAGAGTATTCTAGAAGGAGAAGGTATACCTTTACGAGGCATGCCTTCTCATTTGCAGAAATTTGATTAACTGCAACGCTACTACATTCAGCAATTATTCAGGCTAGTTAATGCATATTTTAAAAAGTCATTGAATGTAAGAAATAAATAGTTAAACATCTTCAGTATAATTTTCTAAATATACACATTTTAAAAGCTATTCATTGCCTATTTCAGGAGCATAGAACATCGCCTTGAGACATATACAAATGACTCTGAAGGAAATAATTCATAAATGTGTGAGAAACCATGTGCAATGCAACATCATAAAATGTACATTATCAGAAGGGTCTTGCAGAGACTCTGTCTTTATTGTGGTCCATAAGCAACCATACCACCTGAACACCTAGTAAAAATGAAGACTCTCAGGTCTTTCCCAGGCCTGCTGACTCAGGCTCTGTCATTTAACCGGTTTCGCGGGTGATCTGTATGCATACTGAAGTTTGAAAAGCATTGTTCTAGGAGAGCCTAAAAATAATCTCCTGAAAGGGAGAATATAAGTACTTCAAAAATTAATCACTCACTCAATATTTTTCAATTTTAAAAAGTTGTTTCAAGTAAAATTTTACTTTTAAAATGACATATCAAGGAAATTACATGTTAAGCTTTACTTCAGCATATGCCAACATAGAAGAAGAAGTGAAATTTGCATTTCACAGTTTCAAATCTGGCATCACTAGCTGAAAACAAAGGGTAACTCATCCTTCACATATATCGATGCATAAGGCCTCCCTCTACTCTCTGTGATTTAACAACTATCTTCACTAACAGGGGTAAGAAACATTGGGTGTTTTTGATGTCTCATCCTGCATCAATCTCAGTTTCCCCAATTAAATCATATTGACCTTAGCTCAAAGGAGAACGAAACAGAGAACTTCATCATAGGTGCGGAGCTGCCTAGAACACTCAGCAAAACCAGCTACCAACCCACAAGCAACTGTGGTCTGGAAGGTGCGCAATGAGAGTACCAGGAAAAATTAGCAAGTCGGTAAAAAGCAAGGCCTTTCTGCATTAGCCACTGAACAGTCATTGCGCAAACAGACTCATTTTCCCTATGGCTAAGAAGAGGGAAAACGGGAAAAGAAAAGCAGCAGCGGTGAACGACAGGGGCAGAGCGGCCCTGCTCAGTGTCGACCGCGGAGGAGAATGTTTCATCTACACACGCATCCTGCCAAACCAGGCAAAATATCCCAGGACAGCCACACAGCAGACCCCAGAATGCACTGGAGAGGGAAAAGACAGCAACAGGCAGAGCATCTCTGAGCCAGAGGACGGACTTCTTCACTAGAAGGAGCACGGTTCTCCTCTAGAATATGTTCAATGCCCAAGGATTTTTCTGTACACATCAAATACATAAACAAATTTTCCATCTTTAGAATTGTCAGCTATCAGTGCAAGGTAACCTCCCTCCGCCCATACCTTTCACAGTTTAAAAAACAACAACCCCTCAGCCTGTCATGACGATCATAACATTAAAAAAAGAAAAAAACTTCAGTAAGGATCTATACCTATCGTGGGGCCACTTCCATTGACATATATATTAATATCCTGTCTCCTCCTAAAATGCGGTTGAGAAATTTTACAAGTACAAAAAGTATGAAGGAATGCTCTTGGAGTAAAGTGGAAGAAGCTAACATCTACACATGTAATCTAAAAATTTCCTATGGTAGAGCATTACATTTAGCTTTGAGCTTCCTGGTAAGCAAAGAGAAAAATGGGAAACAACACTGTCATTACCAATGAGGATGAAACATTTCAGTTCTTCAAGAGAGATACATGATTTTATGGTATTATAATCTAAAAAGAATTTTTAACAATGGACTTTATACAAGGGGCACTGAACAGCATAAATTTAACAAAAAATATGTGAAAATTATAAAACATTTACACTTTCAATTCTTGTTCTGACCTTTAAGAAATGAAAGGGACAGAATTAAAATGCAATTTAGAAAAGGCAATTCTTCAAAAAGAGTAAAAAAATAGTCAGGTATGTAGTATTATAGAAACAATGTTATGCTAACTGGTCAGTAGTAATCTCTTAGAAGATATTCTTAAACATCAATTCTTCATCGGGCCTTGTGATGAAAGCTGGATAAAGGATAATTCTAGGCTATCATCTCTGGTGAGGGCCTGGTATCCTATGTAATTAACTAAAGAAAGGTCCTGGCGTTTGGGACATCAGGCCAGCAAGTGGCCAAGTTAGTGATCTGCAGTGAAAGCTAAGGCTTCTCATTTGTTGATGGGGCTGTACACCGTTGGAGAGAATATCAAAATAATATGAACTGATACTAGTAGAAATTACATGGTTTCCAATATCAGTTGGGCTCTCTGAATATTTGCTCTAGTTGTGCTTGGCCGGTTCCCTTTCCCTTTCCATCCCTCTTGTGAATAATTGAGAAAACAAAGGCTACCAAACATTATTTCCAAACTTCTTTTTTCTTCTTCCCGAAACTTATCACCACCCAAACGAAAGCCTTCTCCTATTTAAGCATGTCCCTTTCTTTCCATGTTATCTCCTCTCCCTTGGCAACCTCATTCACTATTGTGGTTTTAGCCACAGCTATTTGCTGGTGAATCTCAAATTGACCTTCCTTTCTATATCTTTGATCTATGGGATCTCTCAACTTCATTGTCCCATAGGTACCTCAAATTCAAGCAGTCCAAAATTCATGTTTCCATGATCTGTGCTCCCTCTTTTATTCCTTGTTTTGTTCTACAAAATGGAAACCTGGGAGTCATTCTGCTACTGACCAGTTAGCATAACATTGTTTCTATAATACTACATACCTGACTATTTTTTTCTCTTTCTTTTTGATCCTTATAATGAATCAGTCACTAAAACCTAATTTCCCTACTAAATGTCTGTCAAATCCATTCTTTCCTTTCCATCCCCATTGACCCTTGACTAAATTGAGTATTAAATTGACCTTTTTTTCCCCACCATTCCCACAACCACTAATGCCCTGTCAACTTGTGTCTTAGCTTTGAATCTGACTCCTTTCCTTAATCTGTCCTCTCCAAAATATATTGAGTTCCCTTTCTAAAACATGAGCATAAATCTATCGTGTTTCCTCACCATTTAAAATTCCTCAGTGGATCACAATGCTTATAAAACAGAATCTAAATTCCTTGGCTTGTCAAGCTTGCCCCTTCCTGACATAGACCACCTCCTTTTCAGTTTGATCTTTCCCCACTGCCTGTCCCTGAATATACATTGCAGAATTAGCGATGTATTTGGAGCTCATTCCTCATACTTTGTTTTCTATGTCAGGACTTTTACTCACATTCATTCCTCTATGTCCTCCTCTTATTCCTCTAATGGAGTGAACTTCAAATGTCACCTCCTTCAGAGGCTTCTCTGAATTTTCATCACTTCTTTTCTTGTTCCAGAGAGAACCAGTTGTATTTCTTGGTTACCTCTCTAAGTCACATTTATTCCTATGGTTACATTTATCAAACTGACTGATAATCATTAGACAGTAAACTTTCTTGATAGAGAGATTATAGTTCATCCATCTCTGGTCATCAATAACTATAGCAGAGAGTCTGGTCCAGAGAAGGTGTCACTAAACATTTATTTCATTAAGATAGAGATCTGAACCATAATAGAATAATAATAAAAAATGATAAAAGAAAAAAGATAAAGATCTGAATATATCTCCTTCCTTACCAACAGAGTAGTAATGCCTGTTGACCAAAAAGTGAAAACGTAATAGTATATTTATTCAGAAAAAAAGAGGCATTATTTGTTTATGGTAAGTTGTTTCCACTCTCTCAATACCCTCATATTACCTTTTAAATTGTATTGTAAACAGTTTCTCCTTTTCAACATACTGTCAGCAATTTGTTTATTGATTTTTTTTGTTCTACTCTTTATAACATACAAATTTAAAAATGTGTTAGAACACCACAGAGAACAGAGGGACCTGCTTCACGGTATCCAGCAATAACTATAGAATAAGCTCTCCTACCAAAGAGCTTTCACTTAGGGCCATGTGCTGTCAGTAAAATTGTCATAAAAGGAAATAATGGAAATCCAAATGTGCTGTTCAAATGAGCAAGTACGCAAGATATACACCTTCTCATTTTACTTGCACACCCTTGTCCCAGAACATTTCTGTATTTATTTCTTGCAGGCTCACCTAGACTAAGGAAGTTTTCTTAATTAAGGATAGAACAGCCTGACAACAATAAGAATATCTTACATTTACTAACTTTATACACAGTTTCACATAATTTCATCTTCACAATAAACTTAAGGGATTGTTTTTGTACACTTTATCCTGATGACTCTCTAAGCATAGCTAACTCCATGAACCCTTTGAGTCAAACTTACCCCTGACCACTGAAATTCAACCTTAGTGATTCTATTCTAATGTTTTATCCTTATCCACTACACAGCACCCTGGTTGTAGAGACGATACCACAGAGCCCTCTGAGCAAATGTGATTTGCCACTCGACCTCCATGCCCTCACAGGGATGAGGTCTTTTTCTCTTTCATTTAAAAAAAAGAAAAAAAGAGGTGCTCCTTTCTAATCTTCATTGTTCTGCACTGACAGGGCTGGGGAAAAATGACAAACATAATCTCCTCAACTAGAGCTTCATGTGGAACAGCCACTTTAAGTTGGAAGTTCATTTTTCTCTGAAAAAAAGGGCTTTATCGCAACCTGGTAACAAGCACAAAGGTGGGGATAGAGTTGTTCAGATCTATGGCAGAAAGTAGATCAAGTAAGAAAATGTCTTGATCCAGACTTTCCAGGGAAATGTGGAGAGCAGGTAAGTTGGGAGCAGAAGCAGAAGGAAAGAAGCTTCTACTGTGCAAAGGCTTTCTAGTGTTTACAGGTTCAGAGACAGAGCTGTTCTTGACACTGTCAAGATGCCAGACCATGGTCAGAGTCAGTGGGCTGCCGAAGAGGAGGCAGAGGATGCAGAAGTGAGATGAATGAACCGCAAGGATAGGTATCAATGGGTCACACACTTGAATGTTGAAGTCACACAAATGTATGGCAAGAGTTGGTACTAAAAGGAAGACTATCAGCAATAAGAATGCATTTTCAGTGACAGAAGGGTCTCTTGGAAGCTGCTAAGTGACTGTAGCAAAGTTGGGAAGAATATAGCTGGGCAGATGATAAAACTTCACAGGAGAGAGGAATGCATGAGGGTGGATCATATGATTTAAAAACAAACAAATTTTGGTTTAAGAAAGTATCTAACAGAAAGCGGTATTACTCCTGCCTTTGCTACTAACAAATTTTATGGTCTTGTGCAAGTCCTTTTTATCTCCCTGGGCCCTTGTTTTCTCATTCACAACATGAGAAAGGTTTCTAAAAGCTATGGCAAATGCTGCACTTTCATTTTAACCATAAGTTTTAGTTTTATCTTATGTTACTAGATTTTAGGATAAAAAAAACTATACCTGATTAAGTAATTTCCTGCATTTGCTCAATATTCATCAGTTTAGGAGGGCTAATACCTTAGGAATTCATCTCTTTGGTGACAGTTTAACAAAAACAGATGAAAGCTAGTCACACACACCATCTCCTTGTTCTCTGAAACACCGCCATTAGGTAAAATATATGGTAACAATTATGATTCATATATTACAAACAAAACTAAGATGAACATAGAGTACTTCCTATGGTCCTTTGTGCATTTATTTTAAAAAGTGATTAAATATGTTTTTTGTAACCCAGGAGCCTCTAACTACCTATATAGTTCTATGTTTCTTCCAACAGATGAGGGGACCCTTGAAGATAATAATAATAAAAGTTACTACTACTGAAAATACTACTTAGTCTCTCAATTTATGTGGTCTTAACACCAAGACGAGAGTCTGACACATAACAGACACATGAATTTATCAGTGAATAAATGATTATGTCTTCATTAGAAAACAGAATAAATTACATGGTGATCAAAGAACCGCTCCCCAAAATGCTTTTGTATTTCAACTGACAGTTAAGGCTGTTATTTGAATCCTTTAGATAATTGTTTTGAATTTTTCAATTTGTTGGCCGTAACATGACAAAAATAGATAATCTTAAAATTGATAAATGAGGATTTCTAATCACTGAGTTTCTGCTTGAGCCAATAAATACTCTTCATAAAAACATCAATGCTGTATTTGGTAATATAATGCCTTAAGTCTGAGACTGACAAAAATTAAAATTATAATTTTTCCTTTATATTAAGATTTAAAATGCTGTAGACAATTCATAGAGAACAATGGGGGTAAAAAATAAGTCAAACTTGCACACAGAAATTACATGAATGTTTCTACATAAAATTTAAAATCTAACGGTAGCACTTTGATGGATAAGACAGCACATCACGTTGACAAGGCTTCATGTCTCAGCTTGACTCTGGTTTTCAACTATAGCTTCCCTGAAAACTGACAACCTTCTCCTGCCGAGATACTGTTTCCAATCTAATAGCAGAACAGTGTGCGCTATGAGTTGTTTTTGCAGTAGTTCTAAAGTGCTCATTAAACTATTCTGTCCTTGCCTACGGCTTCCCAGGCCTCTATGGTCTCACTAAAGGTCATGCTAGAAATATGGCTTCTGAAAAATCTCTTTGTGATGACACCAGCCCAAGCACTGTCCAGAGACTTGTTAAAAACCCATAAAACAGCCATCGTGTATTAGCTCCATAGATCACCAGGAGAAAAATTTTAGTGCCTGAAGAAGAATGGCAACTGGCAAGCCATGTAATAGAAACATAAAATAAAAGCTGCCACCACCATCTACCCCATGCAGGCCAACTGTCCCAAGGCAAATGAAGTCTCGGAGTGACTGGTGGTGGGGCAGAAGAATTCGGAAGAGTTCAAGCTTTCTCATAATGATGAAGTTATCTCTTTTCGTCTTTGCATTTCACCTGAATCCTTTGCACATAGAAACTCTTCACTAAATACTGACTACATAATGTAGGAAATGGGTTTAATAAGTCTAGACAATATAGGATTAAATAAATACAAAAACTCAAAAATATGGCAATCGGGGGTCATTTGTGGTAGAAATAAACAGCTTTATATTTTTCAACCGGCTTCAAGATTATCGCTGCATCCCAGCACATGTAACAATTGATACCCATAATGATTACTTTATATATGCAATAAAAGTGTCTGTTAAATTCAGTGATCTCTTTAAAAGAAGTTAGGATACTATATAATATAGTTTGCAAAAATCACCTTGTAAAATATTTAAACTGTAAAAGGTTGGAGCTTAGAGAGGCCAACTCTCAAGTTCCCTGGTAAGTCAGTTGGAGAATCAAGGTTCTGGGTAAACAAGGTTTACTTGGAGGTGAACGCTTTTTTTTTAAATTACAAATATAGAATCTTACAACTATCTTTGGCTTCTCTTTTGTCCACACACCCACCCTTGCTAATAACGTCTGTGCTCTTAGCCAAAGTTCTCATCAAATGTAACATATCAACTCTAAGTCCATGCTGTTTAGACCTGGAGATCATGGTTGGAAACCTACTTATCACAGGTCTCTCAAGTCACCCAAATTCTCCTGTTGCTCCAGAATCACAAGGCTGAAGGTAGCTTCAACCTCTTTTTGTCCCTAACTCTTTGTTGCAACAAATTCTCCTATAAAACATTCCTTTGGAACACCTTTTTTTCTTCCCAATTCCTTTAATAACCCAGTACCTAGAATTTTACAATAATTAACCTTTTCAAAGATAGTTTCCCCCCTCTTCATTTAATGTATCTCCCTTACACATTTCAGTAAGGATTCACTCTCTTCTAATTATCTTTGAATCACATCAAACTCTGCTTGGGCATATCTTTCTTGAAACTAAAATTTCTTTGATGCATGCTTCAAGATTCTCCATTAATTTACCTTTCATATCAATAGGGTCACAAAATCACAGATTATAAGCACTCATATTTGAGTTGGTATCTTTATTATTAGTTCCTGGCCTACACTCTCCACACTAGCCAAGCAGACTTGCTTATTTTATCCCCAATGGGGACATTCTTACTATAGCTTCTAACTTTTACAAATGCCATAGTCAAAAAATCTAATCAAAATTCATCTTTCTTTAGCATTTTTATAGCTAATTGTACTCACCAATATTTCTTTCAGTGTTCCCTAAATTATATAAATATTTTTATATATTTATATATAAAATTATTTTTTAATTTTTATATTGCAATATTTCATTTTTACTTGTTTTTATTTGTTTTACATGTGTCCATTAACTACACTCCATTTAGAGTGTAAAGTACTTAGCAACTAAGAATGAGTTTTCAAATTTCTTATCTATCATGTTTGGTATAGTAAGTTTTTCCACTGGAATTGAGTATCTGTTGTGATGGCTTTTAATTTAAACTTATTGATTGATTGATTTAGAGGTATAAAAATTGATGGCAAGTCATACTGCCAAGGGGATTCATAGCAGGCAGAGGGACCATCGGAGTTAACCCAGGGGGTAGTCTGCTGGTGATGGGCTATGGGACTTTACACTTGACCCTCTCTTACTCAGTTTTAATGTTTATAATTAAATCCTGAGAACACAAAGTTGGAAAGCTAAGATGAATTAAATAACCAAAATCCCAGAACTTAATGGTAAGGCAGTTTTAAGCTAATAATTTTACATTTAAAAGGAAATAAAAAACAAAGTTCCCCTCATAAATATAATAAATAATAATAATAATAATAATAATAAGCAGAAGAAGAAGAAGAAGAAGAAGAAGAAGAAGAAGAAGATATGGCCTAGCCGCAGCACATATTTTGAAAAGAAGTTATGGGTAACCATTGGTCTAAGATCGACTTGAGTTATCTATGGCGATGAAGAAACTAAAATCTGAAGTATGGGGTGAAGGAACTGGTGAGGTATGGCATGAAAGAGAAAAGATTCATTGGTGCAAATATCATATGGAAGAGGAAAGATTCCCAGTAGCTGATGGAGAATTGGTCAAAATTTCAGGGAGATGGTTCATTATATAGTAAAACTTACTAATAGCCAGGTTAAAATCTGCCTCTCAGTGTAAGTCCTATGTTCTTCCCCTCTCATTAGAAACCCTAATCACAATATAGAAACTTAGAGCAAATGGAAACTACTTCTTGGCAAAAGATGTAATAATGGTGTTTTAAGTATCTTTAATTGATATTGGCCTAAACAACCTTTCAAAGTACTCCAATCCCGTATTTTGTGATAAAATGCAACAATTTATTAAGATAATTTACTGTAAAATAGGTTTCAATCAAGCTAAGAAAGTTCCTGGTGCATAAGTAGGAAAAATATTTGCTAGAAATAAAATTCTTATATATAATTGCATTAACTAAAGCCATAGTTACCCAAATGTATTTTTGACTTAGGAGGATTTCCCTCTGATGCCATTAGACTTTTTAAGTAAGCTTTTATGTCAAATAGTAAAGTGGAAAAAAAAAAGCAAGCTTCTGAGAAGAAAATGATTGGATTTTGCAAAGAAGCCCAAAAAACCCAATTTCATATAAAATGTAAGCAAATGTAAAAAAAAAAGGTACACCAGAATTCAAACATAACCATAAACAAAAGGGCACCTTGCAGTGGACATTTTCAAAAAAGAAATAACATCACTAAACCCCTTATCATATCAATACTCATCTGACACTACGAGACAAAATATTGAGAGAAAACTTTAAAACAAGTGAAAATGTATCCAATTCCCCAAAAAACTGTTTGAAGCTACAAATTCAAAGAATATTTTTATGGGACTTGTCCAAATCTCTGAATTTAATCAATTAGAATTATTTTTTGGTACTGTTTTTTACAGTCCTTCAGAATGATAAATTTGATGTTTGATAGGGAATGTGCATTTTACCAGAAGGATGGAATACAGTGTCCTTGGCTAAGATGCTCTTCACAGAAGAAGGCAGTTTTTGTACTGTGCACTTAGCATATTTAAAGATACATGTTCCAGGTGAGCAGCTTGCTCCAAAGCACATTCAATTTTTATTTGTGGGTAAATCTCTATTGATTTAGTATACCCACCCCGTGACAGATCCTATTTCAATATTCCCCTCAGGAACCAATCCAAAAATTTTCTAGAGGGCCAATTGCAGGTAACTTTTATGTTAGGTAAACTTGACAGTAGTCGTGACCAGAGGACCAGGGTGGAACAAATGACATGACAGAAGATTTAAAGGTATGCAAAAATATATATAACAACTGATATCTAGCAGGTTAAAAAGCAAAACCAGAAAATACCTCCAAGCTCAACTTTTACATAAAATGAAATAACACAGGGATATAGAAACTATTGGGGCATTCAAAGGATAGGGGTGCTCCATTTATGACTTTAAAGTCTATCAAAAAATTACTATAAAAATGAAGTACACTAGTTTAGTCACTTAGTTACATTGATGTTAACTATTCTAAACTAACTTCTAATAAAGAAACTGTGATGGTAAATTGACTACAGAATGGCTAATTTGGAAAGGAGAGGTGAAGGTCACTGGAGGTTCCAGAATTTCTAAGATCTAAATGGCCAATATCCAGACAAACTGACTTCCTCCTTGAATAGTGCCCAGATGGTGGAGATAACACTGATATGTGGTCTTCACTGTTTTTTGACAGGGAATGTCACCAGTAGGTGACCCCATCAGCCTGAAAGCAGGAAAATTACTAAATGATGCAAGAAAATGCCTGCAGGCCAGTATAACACGGGTCCCTGAGAAGCAAGAGGGCAGAGCCTCAGGAAATGCAAATTTTCATTCGGAGGTTACACAAAGCAGACTGTGATTTTTTTTTGCAGATATAAAAAACAAAAGAAATTTAATTTCCACATATATTAGGTCTAGTAAGAGACAAATTCTCTTTGAGAAAAATAAGGTATTATATATAAAAGGTAAGGAAAATGACATACTCTAATGGTAATGTAAGTCACCAATGTGAGATCTATGATCTAGGAACACAATCTAGTCTGGAATCAAGTACTGTAATAGTAGAGAAACATTATCTCTGCCACGCAAAACCAGTCAGAAGACAGAATGTAAACAAAATCCAAACTAATTCAAGGGTGAAATTTTAATATAAGCCCTTCTTCAACAGAATTGGCAAACATAAGCCCGATTTATTTTTCAAAAACATAATTCTAGTTGCCAGAAAGAAACCCATTATTAGCAATTATTTTTAGCAAAGTTATGCAACTGGAAAACAAATTGAAGAAAGGAGGGGGATCCTTTCTCAACTCTCCTCCATCCCTAAAAATGAAATGATAATAAAAAATGAAAATAAAACTACTGTATAAAAATGAGGAAGTATTACTTCCTCTTGGAGGAAGAATTGACACTTCTACTATCCATAATCAATTACCTAGTTCAATGAAGGGAGAATTATTAAATATTTAATTAAACCATATTCAATCTAGATTTTCCCATTCCCTTGGAGTTCACTCTAATGCTGATAATTAACAATCTCTAATTTGTGCTTTCAAGATATTTCATCTAAGCACTAGAGGAAACTATATTAAACATTAAAATGCAAGAGATTAACATTAAACATTAAAATGTAAAGGATTAACATACGAACTCAGATTTGCCATCTCAAAAAGCAGTGAGATTTTTGCTGATAAAGAGGTACACAGCTCACTATTAAAAATCAAGATTCAGAAACATGAGTCAGTTGTTAAAAGTCACAATATTGCAGCAGAAATTTTTTCCAAAAGCAAAGTCTGAATTTATAATGTATAATTCTACATTATTTTGAATGTTTGTTGTGAAAACTTTGCTCCCTTTATAAAGCATCAGTTTCCATTAACAATAACCATATAACCACATCAGTAGGAATGATTATTAATTTCTATCATCAGACCTCACACTCATAACTGAATGTCATGTGACTCTTATAAGACTATGAAATCAAGCCAATGGACTTTCTTTTGATAATTTTATATTAAGAAATATGAATGCAGCAATTCCCTGAAGATCCTCTTCATATGCCAGCATATATATGTGAATTGTCCTAGACATTAATGTAGAACCAGGGTCTCATAAATGTAATAAGGGAGCTAAGAGCAAATGACTCAAAAATCTCATTTTACCCAAAAACTTATTTAGGTTAAGATGAAGAGACTAAAGAAGATCTTTATATAAAGAAGTTCTTTGAGAATTCATGTCTATAAGACTCTAAATATCCAAGCCATTTTAAACTTCATAGCTACTATCTTTTTATTCACAATTTATAGCTGGTCTAACTTTAAATTCTAATGACCAAAACCATTGTGTTAAAAGAAAAAGACTAGAAACCAAAACTCAAATTCAAGAAGTCATCAGTTCTGTTTCTCATAAAACAAGATTATTCTTGGGGGAGGGGGTGGATTGAGGACATATGGACAATTTTAACATACGTAGTAGGAAGAAAATAAATAAATGGTTTAAATTACTTACTTTTCCTTTGTACCTAAAGCACCTGAAATTTACCATATCTGATATACTGGGGGAGATGACTGCGTTATCAAGCATTCACAGGCGCGTCTTGTGTGTGTGAAAAGGGGCACATTAGGACAAAGAAGGAGCTTCAGCTGTGCAAAGCAAGATGAAGCTTTCAGACCCAATTTAGGGACAGAGATTTTTTGTTGTCTAATTACTCACACTGGATTATTCTGTTAAGCTTAGAAAATTGGAGCCCATCATTTAAGAATGGGATACCACCTTGGGCAAATAAGCCTTCCAAACACAAACTCAGGAAATGAGGACTAACAAGCATGTAAATCTAAAATCTACAATTGGACACTGTTCAAGGAGACTTTGGCATCTTTTAGGGTCGTCCTATCCCCAGAAACACGATGGGACACTTTTCCTAAACTCTATTTATACCAGAATGGGAATAAAAGGCAGTGCCTGGGTGTGTTGAGAAGGGCAAAGTCTGTTCCCCACAGAGCTAGGAGTAAACAAGGAAGGTACTATGATCCCAGGCACACATCATGCAATGTCCTGACTTTCTCGGTACCTTTCTTTCCAAAATGCAATGCCTACCTTCCGTGTGGACTGCAGAGACATAGGTCCAATTGTAACGTTTGACTATATCAAGCATCGCCCTTGCCTGCAAAGTGTCAGAAGGGACAACCCTCAGGAAGTATTTGTACAAAGTTTTGTCACTCAGGTCGATACTTGTGGCGGAATATGCAATCTGGGGGATGTCAAAGAGCTGGAGCAGGTTCTGCACTTGAATAGCAACGGAGCTGGAGCCCGGGCCGATTACACCGGCAATGGGCTTCTTAGTCCTGCCTGGGGGGAGGGGCTGACCGTCAGGCAGGCACCGGTTGAGTCCATCCTTCTCATCTCGAATGGAAATCAAAGAGTCCCTGATGAACTCAATGCTCTGCTCCAGAGCCACGGATGAGTGCCAGCAGGAGTCCCGGATCTCACTGCCCAGGGTAATGTTGGGCAGGAGCACCGGGTCCGCGTTGATCTTATCCAACGTGTGGAACATAGCCTCCACCCTCTGGATGCCATACTGCTCCCTGATCTCCCCACACTTCCTCTCGGGCACCTTCTCCGCTGGAGGCTGGTGGTGGACTGAGAAGAGTGCTCCAATGATGACATCTCCGTCCATTCTGGCCACCGAGCGCTGAGATGAGGCTCCCGCCAGCAACACTTTCCTGCCGGGGCTTCTGGGGAGAAGGGACATCTCTAAAAAGATCGCTGGGAAGAAAACCAGCAGGAGCCGGACCATTGTGATGAGGACGCGGTCCACAGCTCACCAACCACGTTTCCACGCAGGTCCCGCCAACCCGCTCTGGGCGCGCACCGCGGGGACGCCCCACGCCTGCCTCTCCCGGCTCGGTCCCGTTCGCCAACACCGCTCTTCCAACGCTGTTGACGCCTGCACCAGCGCCCCCTTCCGCTCCACCTCCTCCTCTGGTCCTCCACGACCACCTGCACTCCCAGGAGGCGTTTCTAGGAGGATTCGAGTCCTCCTTCTTCACCGGCGCACCAAGGTAAACTGTTCAAGGGTACAGTGGACGTCGTGGTGACAGCGGTGAGCAGGAAGCTGCCGACAAGAGAGGAAGAAAATCAAAGCTGCGTTATCGCATGTGTCAAAACTCAGGGGTCAGTGATGTTAATGGTTGCCCTGTCCAATTCATTTCAGCACATCACTATATCTGCTGGAGAGACAGCTTGGGAGGCATTTCTTGTCCGGGCGGAAGGTGATGGGTCCCGTCGCCAATGCCCTAATCAGTCCGGGGAGGCGCAGAGCCCGGTTGACCCGCCCCCTACTCCAGCCGCAAGTCTCTCCCTAGTCCCCAGTACGCATCACACTCACTGATTTGTGAGGAAGCAGGGAAACAGGGGAGGGGGAGCTAGATCTTTCATCCTAAGAGAACTTTCAGGTTTTGAAAAGATCAACTTTTTCCCAGAAGCAATTTGGGAACTCATTATGAAGCGCTCCTTCAAAATGAACGTGAACAAAGAATGCACCTTTTTTACCTTAGTATGAGGGGTTGAAGAGACCCTAATGTACAACACAAGTAGTAAATAGAAATGTGTCAGCTTGTGGAACTCCATCTTAGTTACTTAAGCAATACCTGGTAGTCTCTGCACGTCGGAGTTTGATACGCCCCCCCTTCTAGCCTCCTTCCAACAAGTCAGGTTTACAGTAGAGGCTGAGGGAGAAAGGGTGCACGTAAGGTAACTTGTTTCCCGCGATGGGGGATGGAGGGAGAGGTGGAAGGGCCCCAGCAGTTGCCTAAATTGAGTTCTTCGGCTGTGCAGTTGTTAGAAAGGAAACGAAGCTTCCGGGTTGCTCTCGCGGCGGTAGCCCAGCCCTGCCGCCTTCAGCACCCTGGACAGTGCTCGGTCCCGCTACCCAGACGTTGCCCCAGGAAGGCCTGGAGCGGACGCTTTGACCAGCGAGTTGCAATTCTTTGACAACCCACACCCCCCGCCCCCGACTTCGCTCTTTCAACCACCACCCCCTGCATTCTTCTCTCTCTCACACACACACATACACACCACACACACACACACACACACACACACACACACACACACACACTTGCCCTCGCCTCCTCATCATCCTTCCGTCCTCGTTCTCTTCCCCTTGCAGTCAGAGCTCTTGCAAGTATATTCAAACCCGACCGCTTCAGGGATCAGAGGCGCCAAATTCCAGCCACCCGAGGGGCTGAAGTTGGCTCCCTCTCTAGTCCTTCCTCGGCTCCCTTTCTCAAGGTGAGAGTCGGAGGAGCAAAGAGCTAAAGGCGCGCGTGGGTGAAGAAGGCAAAGGAGGAAAACAACCCAGGCATCCACGGGTTCCGACGCTACGCTCCCCGGGATGCAGGACTGAAATAAATAAATAAACGAAGGTGTCCCTGAGACCAGGAGGAAAATCCCATAGATTGGGACTGTCTGCCACTGGCGGTGGGTTTCACCGCTGAGGGGTTTCTGCTCACCTGAGCCTGCTTGGAGAATTTGGACTTGAGACGTACCTGAGTCCGGGTAGACAGCGCTGTGGTCCCCAGGCCAGAGGACCGTGGCCACACTCGGCAAGCAGACGCCTCAGCTCTAATCCAGACGGTGCAAGGCTGATGATATCTGGGCTGTACTCTAGTGCCCTCTTTCTTCAGCACTATTTTACCGCAAGGGAAAAAGAGGGAGGAGGGAGGGAAAAAAATTAAAAAACAGGTCACCCAAGGCTTGTCTATAAGCTCAGGCATAAAAATCAGTCGTTTAACGGGGGGAGGGGAAGCTAGGGAAAAGTGAGGAATATTAATTTCTTGACTACAACAGGGTTCTTAAACAAGCTGCTAGATATGTGAACAGTCAGGTCTGGTGAAAGGAGTGAGGAACTGCTTAAGCTGCTTTAGGTGGATATTCCTTCTTCGTGTTTCAGGGACCCAGATGCATTCTCTTTCCCTGGAAGTAAAGCCCCTTCTGAGGGAAACGGAGTAAATATATGTATACATAGCTAGAGAAAGGCTTTATTTAGTAGGTTTCAAGGGAAAGGGGGAGAGGCTGCATGGGGTGAGGGTGAGGGGAAAAGGTGGATGCACACCATGATCAAGGTAAGCCAAATAAAGAGAGGTAAACCATGCCTACATTTTCCAGGTCAAGATGTAACTAAATTGAGAATGAGAGTCAGGTCACATGAAAACACTGGAGTGAAAAACACAGCCAAATTCCTCCCAGGATGCCATCACCCTCCCGACAGGTCTACAGTGTTGTTTCGTGCTGTGTGAAAAGTGGAAGTTAAATCACATTCCTCTGAGAACATGTTGGCTGAGCAGAATGTGTCCCAGCTTCTTCAGAAGGGACAGACAAGTGACAGCGTGCCTTTCCACTCTTGCTCAAAGCTTTCTATTTGTGTCATCTGTAGAGAAGAGAAATCAGCTTAAGTGTAGCCCTTTAAAATTACCTTGCTCATGTCATCATTATGCTATTAAACGATGCCATTCCAGCCTGGAAGGGACAACCTACATGAGACATCTGTAAATGCTCTTTAGCAAGTTCCATGAAACTTAGGAAAGGAAACAATGTCTCCAGTCAAGAACAGGAGCTAAGTATCATTTGGTTCTGGTCTTTTTTTCCCATTTTGTATTTTCTGTATTTTTCTTAGGCAATGTAAAAAGGATAAGATTTTTTTTCTTTTTCCATTAATAATGCACTGAACCAGGTACACACCCTCTAATCCTAAAACAGCTCAGATTTGGAAGTAGCCATATATTTACCCAAGGAAAATAGAAGGTAAGTTCCTGTCTTCATAAATAGGGTAAAATGGTTCTCTGTCTGTACCCTAAGGAAGATATCTGCTCTAAGAGCAAGCCACAGGTGTTCACAGTGTCCCATCTCACTTCTTTATTAGCCATTTAACTTGCATTTTTGATAATACTATTCTAGTAATACCAGGTCTGTCCATAAAGTATCCAGCCATGCACTGCGAAAAATATAGACATTTATTGAAGAAGATACAAGATACAAGAAA
This sequence comes from Mormoops blainvillei, assembly GCA_004026545.1. NCBI lineage: Eukaryota > Metazoa > Chordata > Mammalia > Chiroptera > Mormoopidae > Mormoops > Mormoops blainvillei. The sequence goes on from PVJD01001231.1 coordinate 60,628, forward strand.
CATTGTACATAGGACAATGACAGCTCATTCTTCTTCAAAGTAGGCACCTTGGGACCTCACATACTTCTCCCAATTGCCATCAGCTGACCAGGCATATTTTCTTAAATCTTATCAATGGTCTCACATCTCTTCCTTTTCAAAGATGATTTTAGTTTTCAAAAAAGCCAGAAGTCACAGGGCCACCAAATCTGGGCTGTAGAGGTGCTGAGTCACCTGGGTGCTTTGATATTTTGCCAAAAAGTTCTGCAGAAGTGATACATGAGCAGGCATGTTATCATGATGGAGCTGCCAGTCACTCATTGCATTATTCCCCAAAAGATTTCTGAGTCATCTGAATAGTTTCCACAGATGAATTTTCAAGATTAAGGCAAAATCTGATGCAGATTCATTGCTCTACTCACTGTCATTTTGAATGTAATGACCACACAGTACACATGTCCACTCAACAGCACCTACCGCCCCCACTGACTAGTACAGCGAAGTGGTCATTGTTCATGCATGTGCATTCCAGCCCACTCTCCTTGGCTGCCAAGTTACATCATAGTTGCACAAATGGTTCTCATTAGTATATTAACAATGGCTGGATTTTTTCCAGACCGACCTTGTATAAACACTAAACATGTATTTTATACACAAAGTGAATGTGCAAATATTTCTGTGCATATATAGACCATTAAATATGATTTGCAGGATTAGAGAATGTACATCTCTGCAGTCCACATCTAGCTTCATTACGTGCTTCTTGAAACTAAATATTTTTAATATATCAAAATGACATAATTTAGAAAATAATTTGTTTGTTCTCAGTATAGTCCAAGTAAAAACTACACATTCAGGTTGACTGAAACAAATAATTTTAAAGAGGAAGATGAACTTGAGTATCATAACAGAAGATACATGCATATGCTTAAATTATGTCTTACAGGTGTTAGGAAAAAATAATTTCAAGCGCAACGATTTGAAATTAGGAATTAAATTTATTGATAATTATTTTGGAGAAAACTTTAAAAGTCACAAGGACAAAAATAAGGCAAGAAGAAGGCATTGAGAAAGGAGAAGATGATATCATTCAAATATGCTTTATCTTTCTGGGAATTAAGACTCTACTAAGACAGGCAGGATGTAATACATGTGCAGACATCTAAGGGAAGCTCTCATTAGTAGGATTGAAGAGAATTATTAAAAAGATAAATTACATACAAATTAACAAATATAAGTCAATATATTAATCTGTAAGAGTTCAAAAAATGTTAAATGTACATAAGCTCAGAAGTACTGCCAGTAGGAATCGGTTCTGGGAGGATAGAGTATTACAATTCAATATGTGATTTATAGTAGGGTCAAAAGTGTCAGGAGTATTTTGGTTTTGGAAATCCATTTAATACAAAATAAAGTAGAGATCATGCATGAGAATATCTAACATATTATCTCAAGACAATTTAAATCATACTGCTGTGACAATGAGGGCAACAAAACTTATATGTAATAAAACAAATATTACATGTAAACAAAATCGTGATCACTTTCCTTAAAAATGTGTGCATAATTCTCATTGCTCTTTGTCATAAAAGACATCATAGAGAAGCTAGTCTAGATTATAAATGAGCAAAAGGATGTAATGTTTTTCCGCATAAAATCAGTTAAAAATTCATACTCTTCAAATGAGAAAGCTAAGACATGATAGAGAATATGATTTTTTTAAAGGAAGAAAGAAATGTATAAGTTAAGCACATATTCCAATTTTAGTGTACTCTACAAGGTATTTGGAAAAGTAAAGTTTACACAGTCATTGAAATATGGAAGTGAAGTATACACAAGAGGTAAAAACTCATTAATGATGAGGTATTACTGACTGAAAATAGAAATGAGATCAAAGGTCTTTGAAGAAAATTTATTTGTGGAAAATTGATATGTAATGTATCACTAATGAACATTCAAAGTAGACCAATGTCGTGGGAAGTGAATACCATGCTTTTCCATAAACTACTTGCTCTGTGGACAATTGATTTAATCTAGTGTGACATTACTTACATTCATATATTTAATTTATGGGTTCAGTAAGATAATTTAAGCCCCAGTGAGAAATTTTAGTATATTTATCCAATTTGGCTATCCACAATGCTTAAATCGAGGTGGAAATTGCCATATCTTTATGTCCTGAAGCAAAGGAAAAGAATTTTAAAATAAGATAAAACCTTTTCCTTTCAGAAACTCAAAATATTTTTATAAAACATGGTTGATTAAACCAAATATTTTAAATGAAAAAAGCCAAATTTGTGTGTGTGTGTTTGTGTATGTGTGTGTGTGTATAGTTATATATATATATATATATATATATATATATATATATATATATATATATAGTTGGTTTGATTATACATATATATAGTTGTGTGTATATACATGTATATATACATAGTTGGTCTGATTAATTAGGCTATAACTATGTATGCAGAGATAGAATCAAAAGCATCAGATTCCATAAGCAACTACAACTCATCAATGGCTCTGTGGACTCATGCAGGTGGACTAAAAATTATACAATTGGCCACATACTGTTCTTCCATAACTGTCCAAGCTTTCATTTTTAAGGAATTAACATATAATGGAGGCAAATGCAGCAAACACAATTATTTTGAAAACATAGTCAGGGCCACAATTACTGTTTGTGTTATTCCCTGCTGTCCCCAGTGTCTAAAACAATATCTGGTTCACAATAGATGCTAAAATATTAATATTTGTTTAATAAATGAATGGATACATTCTCCCTGAACATTAAAAATACCATCTTATTTTAATATGATTCTTTAAGAAGATAAAAGCCAAGTAGTTTACAGACATTTTTAATTTCTTCACATAATGGAGGGAGAGTAATTATTTTGCAACTGTTTCTCAAGTACAAGTAACTAGTTAGTATTAAACCATTTGGAAACATATTTATACTATAAACTGTACTACTACACTTAAAGTATTTAAATTTGTTCCGAATGTCAAGAAACCAATTATTTTAGTTTTTTTATTGTTGTTCAATTACAGTTGTCCCCATTGCCCCCACCATTACTCTCTCCTTGCCCTACTCACCTCCCACCTTCCACATTCAATCCTTCCCTCCTTGTCTTTGTCCATGGGTCCTTTATAAATTTTCCTTGATGACCCTTCCCCTGCTTTTCCCCCTTATCTCCCTCCCCACTCTCTTCTGGTTACTGTTTGTTCTTTATTTTCATGTGTCTTGTTCTATTTTTCTTGCTTGTTTGTTTTGCTGATTAGGTTCCACTTATAGTAAGATCATATGGTATTTGTGTTTCACCACCTGGCTTATTTCACTTGGCATAATGCTCTCTACTTCCATCCATGCTGTCAGGAAGGATAAGAGTTCCTTCTTTCTTTCTACTGTGTTATATTCCACTGTGTAAATGTACCACAGTTTTTGATCCATTCATTTACCGATAGGCAGGCACTCAGGCTGTTTCCAGCGCTTGGCTATTGTAAATAATGCAGCTATGAACATTTGGGTGCATAGGTTCTTTTGAATTGGTGTTTCAGGGTTCTTAGGGTATAATTTATTACTGTGCTAACCAATAGCAAATAAAACTTAGATACTATAAAAGGGTAAAAAGAAGATAATTCATAAATGAAAGCTAACCTTTATCCAATGTGTGGCTATATAATTTGAAAATAACCATTTGAAAAGACTTTCAGAATCATCATATGCATAATAGACATATTATACCAGTCCAATAGATGGGAAAATGTAGGCACCAAGAATCTGTTCCTTGCCTGAGCTTACGGGAAAAAAAATTAGGGGCACTGACATATCACACTACCTTTAATTCCAAATTTATAATTTCATAAAAGCCAACCATGTGAACTGAGTTGTTGACTTATTTTCACTTTTCCTTAAGCTTTGAACTGATGCCCTCTTATCAGAAAATACTTAAGTAATAAAGAAGATGAATATGAAATCCTCTCCTTTGGGCCTTTTATCTGTTGAGGGCATAAGCATTACAGGTGATTGTTCTATTTGCTTAAAATAGACATCTTTTATAACAGTTCTAATAATGGCAGTAACCTACTTGCACAGTCTCACAGTCAACTTTTAAACAATTAGGCAAAAAAAAGGTATCTAAATTTTCAGATCCAATAAAAGCTTTCATCAGAAAAGGATTATCTTACTACGGTTTCACCTGCACAACAAATTAAATTCTTTAGTCCTGTTAAAACAGCAATATATCACCTCACTGTAACAAAAGTATCTGCAACACTATTATTCATCCAGCACACCACCAAAATATTGATCTAAAATGTAGCTCTTACTCTTTTGATTCCATGGTTCAAAATCTACAATATATCTCAGTTGCCAATAGAATAGTTAAAGGCCTTAATCTGGCACCCAAAGTCCATTGACCGGGGAAGGGGCTCATTCAGGCCAAACATGCTAATTATTCACATCCAACACATCCATTCGTTAAGTGGGGAAAGTCAGAAATGAGGAGCTGACCAGAATAAGAGAACTCTCATTCAAAAATGCCAAAGGGGTTATCAAAATAGAGAAGGCACATTATGAAAGTTTCCCAGGTAACTCTGATGTGCTCTTAATGGAAAGCCACAAAAACAATGTCATCCCATTCTGCTACTCATACTTTTTTCTAACCAGATAAGTCTTGCATTTGTTTCATGCCTCAGCTCATAACTCTAACTCTGAAAAAAATTCATCCATCTTTCGTTTCTTTTATATTTATTTGCCCATCTTCAAAATTCACTTCAAATTCACCTTATTTATTAAAGCTTCCAGTTCTGAAGGAAACCATGGAAAAAAGTACTATTTAGCACTTTAATTTGAGATGACACTTAAATGTTAAATAATATTACTGATTATCTTCTAATTTGTATTTTTACCCAGCCTCACTCACAATTGCTGTAGTCACATTCAAAATAATGACTCATGTCAACTATATTGCCATTAATAAACATTTTGGAATAGTTATGAAAATTATTTAATATGTAGCAATGCATTATTTTTAATATTATTAAACATAGCAAATAATTATCCTCTGAGTATAACTTTAATTTTCTGGAAATGGACAATTATCACCAAAAATTCTTAACTAATAAAAAGTAATCAAGATTCTTGTATTGTAGAAAGATAACTGTCTTCCTCACAATTGAATCTCCAGAGCCTGAAAATAGTACCTGGAACTCAATAATTACTTGTTGAATAAGTGGACATTTTGGATCAAAAATAAGATGTGATTCTGAAAAAAATATATTTCCTAGACTCTGAAGACAAATCTTAAATGTCTAAGCAACTGCAAAATTATTTTGGAATAATTTTGGAATGGGTTTTGGAAAAGAATACAGTCACTTAGATATGAGTATATAAGTATATTTTTTAATCACCAATACTTGTGTATGGATTAATTTGGGTGGTAATTTAATAAATAGGTATTAAAATTTAAAACTGCATATATTATTTAAGTTTTATTTTAAAATAGCATTCAAAGCACATATGCAACTAAAAAATGACTAGAAGGAAATTACATCAAAATATTAACAGTTGTCAGCTATAGAAGATAGAATAATTTAGTTTTTTCTGTATCTTTTCTAACATTTCTTCAATAAATATATGTTAAGTCATTAAAACGTTACCCTAAGATGGGAAACAAATCAAATAGTTACCAAATGTCTTCTATAAATGATGATGAATTCAAGGAGTCAAAGTTTATTAGGTCACAGCCTACTAACTTCACCTGCCTTACCCACCATCTAAGAGACTCTTTACCCTTTCTGTGTAATAAGAACTGTGTTGGACGTTCCAGGCAACAACATGAACAAGACACAACCTTGGCCTTCCAGGAACTTGGAGTCTAGTAATAAACACAGTTGGTACACAACCAGTATAGAATAGTGTCGAAACTACCATGACAGAAGAAACCCTGAAGTACTATGGGACTACGTGCAAGAGGCACCAATCCTCAAAGATACAGAAAGGCTAAAAAAAAAAAATACTAGTTATGGTAAAAGTAGAGAAATTAGAACCCACAAAGTTGATTGCGAAGGAAGAGCAGAAACAGATGAAAAAAAAAAGTAAAGTCAAAGAGTACTTGAGAAAGAGTTTTTCATGAAGAAGGTAGTAGATCAGAGTAATAGGAACTGAAGAGAGATAAGAAGGCAAAAAGAAACCCAAAAATAGTTAACGGGATTTATTAACAAGTAAATCAGTGTTGCTATTGTCAGTTTCATGAGAAGGAATAGCATCAGGTTGTGGGTAATGGGAGTGAGGAAACAAAGTGAATCAAACCGTGTTCAATGTCTGAATGCCTTTACATTTACCAATAACTGAACTGTAACAAGAATAACTGGATACACATACAAAGAGAATTCTACGCACAAATGATAATAATCTGAGATTTAGAATTATATTTCTATAAATGCCAAAAGATAAGGAAAAAAAATGAAACAATTATTTTTCTAAATGCAAAATTCAGATCAAATTACAGGTATAAATTCAGAAAAAAAAGCAAATGTGTTCCCTAACATAAAATTTAACTATAAATGAAGAGTACCTAGGGGAAATATTGAATACATATATATTTTTCTGTTGCAAAATGTAAAAGGAAGAAAAGTAATATAGTTGACAAATTAGAAGGATTTGCACACCAGTAAGATTTAGATTTAAATTCTAGGTGCATACTTTATTAATTTTGAGACCATAAGAATGGGACATTTCCAAATGCCAGTTTCCTCTTCAAGAAAATATGATAATTATGTTTATACTAGTAGAGTTGTTTTGAAAATTAAATGAAAGTGTTTGGTAAACAAAAAGTTTTCAATATATTAATAAATGGTAGATTTTTATTATTATTATTTTATTATTATTACATAAGGATATATTTTCTTAATAAAAATGTCCTTTGGTGCTAAAGAAGGTAACATCTGGTTGAAACAGGTCTACTCTTTGAGTATGAGTAATTAAAGTTCAAAATTTTCATGAAATCAATTGCTTTGTAGGCTTAATAATAAAGGCATTTTCATACTTGAATAAGATCTTTTAAGACTTTCAGATTCACTGGATTTATACCAATATATAAATCCTTTACATATACCAATGTATAAACCCAGTTCACCATTGGCATGCTTAACAAACACTACACTGTCCTGTATAATTCATATAGTTGAGAATAATCAGATTGATTCTGGTATCTGGCCCCAGCAAAACATACTGTCTAATTTGGTTGGCCACTTATAAAGCCAGATTAGAACTTAGAAGTAAGCTTATCACTGCCAAATTCTTGAAGGCTGAAATATAAGTATTTCTTAGACATTTTCTGCATTTACTGTAATTAATCATTTTTCCTGCTTACACTTCATTTTTTTTCTACCCTACAGGTCATGACATGCTTATGGATTTGTCAATTGCTTTAACATGTAGAAAATTTATAGAGCCTTGATTTTTCAAGCCCTATAGAATAGAAACCTACTGTTCTAAAAGACTTGTGGTATTTTGGGATTCTTAGGATGTATTCCCAAAAGTGGAATCGCTAGGTCAAAAGGCAGCTAAGAATCCCAAAACACAATTTCAAAAGAATATATATGCCCGATGTTCATAGCAGCATTATTTATAATAGCCAAGATCTGAAAATAGCCTAGGGGCCCATCAGTAGGTGAGTGGATAAAAAAGCTGCAGTACATTTACACAATGGAATACCACACAGCAATAAAAAAAGAAGCAACCTTTACCTTTTTCGACAGCATGGATAGACCCGGAGACTATTATTCTAAGCCAGTCAGTAAAAGGCAAATACCATATGATCTCACTTATATGTGGAATCTAATAAACAAAATAAACTGATAGAAAGATATAATCAGAGGTATAGAAACGTGGAACAGACTGACAGCTGTCAGAGGGGAGGGGGAGGCGGAGACTGGTTGAAAGAAGGTAAAGGGAGTAGCCAAAGAACATATATACATGTCCCATAGACATGGACAATGGTGTGGGGACTGACTGAGGAGTGGGGGTGGGCCCAACGGAGGTGGGGAAAAGGGGGGAAAATTGGAACAATTGTCATAGCATAAATAATAATTTTTTTTAATTACAAAAAGACTTGTGAAAGTTGTGAAAGCTAAATATGTGGTAGTACTGATGGCAATGACAGTTGGTGGTGGCAATAGTGAGGATAATTATAATAGCAGCAAAGAGCCCAGGCAGAAACTCTAAGAAGCTCTAAGTGGCTGAAAGAGGGGAATCTACTAAAGGGGAAGGGTATCCAGAGAAGTATGAGAAAAACTGGAAGGATAACATGTTAAAGGAGCTTAGAAAAAAAAAAAAGAGAACCTCAGGAAAGAGGAATGGGTAAATCATGAGAAATGTTGCTAAAACACACAAATTAAAACTAGAACAGAAAAGCATCCCCTGGATTTAGCAATATGGAGGAAATCAGTAGCGATAGGAAGAGCAATTTGGTCAAGTGTTGGGAGCAGAAGCCAAATGGAGTGGTTTGAATAGTTAATTAGATATGGAATAAGCCAAGAGAATTTACAGATTGGTTTTTAGAATTAAGAGTTTTGCAAAGCTGCTATAGATAAAACCAATATACCAAAGTCAAATTTCTTCCTAAAAACTAACAAGTAACAGAAAAAGAATACATGAAAAAAATGCTCTTTAGATCTAGGCAAAGAAAGCAAACTGAACTCATCAATTTAATACTGTTCGCTCAATAAACCTTATTTAAGTGACAATGAAGAAAAGTTTAAGGTGCAAATCTATAAGGCAATGAGAACAGAAAAATGAGAAAACAGAAAGGAAGTTTAGCTTAAAAAGTGTGTGGAATAAAGACAACTGATTGAGAAGATATAAACAAATTGATCCTAAATTGGCAGTGAGAAAATCCATAAGCAATTTTCAGTTATATCACAGAACCCATATTCAGAATTTGGAGGCACTGGCTATCTCTAAAAGTAGAGGGTGAAGCTAAAAATAAGAGAATTGGTTGAAAGCTTAAGAAGCAGAAGGATCCTCAGGTCTTTTTCTGTATGCCACGTAGACAAGTGGCTGGCCCTCCTCCCTCCCCCTGCAGGGGCAGGGGAGAGGGGAGGGAGTAGAGATCTGAATGATGAGGCCCAATCCCTTGCCCTTTTCCACTACTTGTCTCTTCAAAAATTGACATTCAGTTTTGTGTCTTCTGTGCAGGAGATTGGAAGATGCTTCTCTGGATAATCTGATGCATGATGGATATACTCCTTGCAAACAGAAAGTTTTGTGTCCCTGACTCTCTCTCTCTCAGGTTGTGTGGCCCTGCTGTCTAGAGCTGCTGTGACCATCTTGAGACCATGAGGGGAAGCCCAATGAAAGCATAAAGATGCTAACAAAGTGAAATGTTATCATTGAGCTGCTATAGCCAACCTATAATCACCTTTCTCCAGATTTCTTGCCTTTAATATTTAAGCCACAATTCATAGGGATTCTGTTAATTGCATATAAAATCTTTCCCAACTGATAAAATTATTGCTTTAACAATGCACGGTTAAATTATTAATGGCCATGTATTTTTTATTAAAAAGTTATATTTACCTCCAGGTAATTTCCTCCCAAATATTAGGGCTTGCAAACACACTCTGTCTTGATGACAATATCCCTACCAGTGGGAGAGGCTAAGTATTACTTTCTGGAATAATTACTCATTGGCATCATTATCTTCAATAGTTGTGATTTTAAGAGACTGAAAATAACTATTTTTCTCTAAAAATACTACATAATTCATTATCAAGTTATTGAACACTTAGTTCCCATGGTTCATGATAGACACTCAAAGAAAAAAAATAAAGTTCTAAAGAGTATTACAAATGGGAAAATAAGAGATGTTAAGACTTAAAGTAAATATATCACATTAAAAAATCCCTCCAATTTGAACATCTGTCCTTGCAGAGATACAGATAGTTAAACTTGGAAGAAACTGTTACATGGCTTTAATTCCTACTATTATTTGCTGAACAGATAAATTCTACGGTCTTTCAAAATATCTTGGGAAAAGTTTCATGTATATTTTTGCAAGCAAAAGTTTCATAAAATTAAATTTAGTCTGTCACGTATGTGAAGAGAACAATAGAGGTATTAATTCAATATATTGGTGATTATTTTCAGTTTATTTTCCACATTCTGATTATATAAATATAATTAATCTTTCTAACAAAATATACATTTTCTATATCCAAATTTACTTTAGAGACACCAGCATATTCCCATAGCCTGAAATCTAATTATTTTATATTTAATGTTCTATTCACAACATGTTTTAGTTTAAAAGTCATGTTTGTTTAATTTTGTTAAGCTAATTAAATGTGTCTGGTAACCATAGGTGAAAGTTAAAGAACACAACCTCCTTCTCTTGCTACCAACGAGAGCTACCCTTCACCCTTTATTTTCTTCAGAGACTATTCTAGTTATAATAGCTAATGGAAATTGGTTATTTTCTGACTGGCTATTTGATCTTTACAGGGAGAAATAAAATATTTGTTTGCTTATACAGGGTTGAGCAACCCTGTTTCCCACAAGATACATGATATATTTTTCATGCTACTATTCTAAAACCAAGTTCGCTAATATTTCAAAAACAAAATTCATTTTGGATTTTCTTCTGCTACCACTAAGGAATCACCAGGTTGTGTTTCACAGCACAAATGCGCACATTCGGAGAGAGCGGCCCTGGTCTTCCTGGACGTCTGTCCCCGTTTGTCGCTATCATCAAACCACCTCCATGGTGTTTTCCCTACTTTCTTCTCAGTTCGCAAACCACACATACACAAATCTGGCTGTAACTTGATAAGAAAACCAATTTTCCTGTTCCTTAATTGGCATCTTAACCACCAAACACAATATTCTCTGATTATAATTTTCAAAAAGGAACAGATATAGATGAAATTGTGTAATGCTTATTTTTAAATACCTTTTTTTAAAACCTCAACTCTGGAAACATACGTTCTATTTTACATAGTCTCAGCCAACAAATCATTAACTCAATTGGCCATTCTCACAAAAACACCCAAGCGTAATGGATTTTGTATGGACACAGCTTATCGTATGCGCGTGCCCTCTCCTCCAGTGCAAGGGTCCGTTGTAAATCTGCTAAACTGGCTGACAGTGATTTTATTGGGAGGGCCCCCACAGGTTTCCGTATGTATTAGAGACTCCGGAAAATAAAGTAAATGTATTTTGGAAACTCTCAATTGCTATGTAAATATAAGCAGTTATTGTCTTAATCCTTTCAGGATGCTATAACAAAATACAAGAAACAGGTTAACTTCTAAACAAAAATTTCTCTCTCACAGTTCTGGAGGCTGGTGAACTCCTAAATCAGGGTTCTAGCACAGTCTGGTGAGAAGCCTCTTCCGGGTGACAGGCCTATATCCTCACATGGTAGGAGCGGTGAAAGCTCCAAATCTTTTATAAGAGGTGAATTCCTTCATGAGACCTCTACCCTTAGGGCCTAACCACCTACTAAAAGCCCCACCCTCCTAAAACCATTCATCACCTTTCAGGTTAGGGGTCAACATACGTACTTGGGGAGGGGGAGTAACACAATATTTAGACCATAACAGCTGTCGTTGCTGTTCTTGTTCATTCAACAAGTCAGTATGTGCAGAGTACTTCCCATGAGCCCGGTACTTTGCCCGGTGATTGGAATGCACCAGTCATCTAACCACACACAAAAAATCTCTGATTTCTTTCCACTAGGAAGAAACAAAAAAAAAATTAAACATAATAAACAAGTAAATTATAAACGTCATAAGTGTCCTGTTGAAAATAAGAACTGCAGATTAGGGAATGTAAGTGTAAATTGGAGGCTAGAGAGTAGGAACTGATTTTAAATTGGATAGTCAGGGGTCAGTGTTCCAAGAGGGTGCACTTGGAACAAAGATATGAAGGAAGTGAGAGAATGAGCCTTGAAGATACACAGGAGTGTCCCAAGCAAAGGAAACAGCTGGTAAAAGACACTGAGGTTTGAGGCTTCATGGTATAAATGAAGACATATAAGAATATCACCCTGGTTGGAAAAAAGTGAATGAGAGAGAGACTAGCAGGGGAAGAGGTCAGAAAACAAATGGCGAAGCAGTTTCTATAGAAACCTTTTAGGTCATTGTAAGGAATTTGGTTTTTATTCTGCATGAAACAGGAAGCCATGTAAACAGTTTTGAGCAGAAAGGTGACATGATAAGACTTAGGATTTAAGATTGCTCTGGCAATATGCTATAGGAAGGTAAGAGTGGAAGTACTGAGACTAGTTAGGAGACTGAATAATACAGGAAAACATAATGGTAGCTGAATTAAACCAGGCAGGTAACAGTAGAAATAGTGAGAAATGGCCAGGCTCTGGAGAGAGCCAATAGAATCACTGGTAGAGCCAATAGGAATGAATGTGTGGTGGAATTTTTAAAATATATGCATGAATCTAGGATTACTCCAAGATATGTGGCTTGACAAGGAGGTTTTAAAAGGTTGGAATTGTCATCAACTGTTACTACCAGTAGCTTTAAAAGTTGCCTCCTTAACAGGGTCTAAAACAAATTTCGGCTATTGTTACTTAGCTAGCTTTTTATCTTACATAACAATCAGTAAGGGTCAATTCTATACATGGGAAAGGTGTCCATGTGGCATGATTTCCAGGTACTACAAATGCACATGTCCTCCAAAATCCCCAGCCTCTAGTTTTTCTTGGGCATCTAAATTGTTAGAATGCTTCTTGAAGGTTTTGAATATTATTATAACTTAAATGACCCTGAAGACAGATGCGGTTTAAGTGGTTATCAATTAACAAATACGTTTACAGCACTGTATGCCAGAATCGCCAAAGAAACATAGAAAGAAGGAGCTGGAAAGGGCGTTACAGTTTAAAACTGAGTAAGCTGAAAGTCATAAAAATTAAGCGGCTGCCCAGGATCATAAGATTTGGGACAGGACACGAAAGTAGAATCCAAGCCTTCTCATTCCTAGTTCAGCGTTCTTGGGGGTGAAGACTTGCCAGGGAAACAGAATGAGCAACACACGGTGGATCCCTACTTGGGAGGACAGTGGTGCTGAAGGCAGGAATGGACATCAAACACAAGGCAGGAACCAAAGACTTGTACACCTCAGATCCATACAGTGTTTATATGTCAATTATTCCTCAATGAAGCTGTTCAAAAATAAGCAAAATAATCAAACAATAAAAAAGTTAATAAAAATATCTCCATTGCCCCTAGATTCTTCTTCACCTCCTACTGCATCTCTCTCCACTCACAACCAGCCCCGAGAAAGAAACTCTACACTGGATGACCACTTCGCTTCTTCAAGCTACTGCTAGCAAATTCCCTTTACCACTACTTAAACTCCTCAGCCTAAAGTCATTAATGATCTCCTAAAAGGTTGATGGGATTTTTAAAGATCTGCACATATTTAATTTCTCTCCAGTATTTACGTGCCAACTACTCCCCCAACATTAAAACCATGTTTGCACTTGGTTTCTGCGCCTTTATGCTTTATTGGTTTCTCCATTCCTCCACACTGTTTTAGGCCAAGTCCATGTAGCACCTGAGCTCACTGGCCACTGCAGTGTTCTAAAGGTTTCTGTCTCAGAGTCTCCCCATCCATCTCATCCTCCATGCATGACTAGGTTCTCTAAAACAGTCTGGCCATTCATTTTCCTGATTAAAGTCATTCTATGCCCCCTATATTCCTAATAGAATAAATATCAAAGGTCTTATCAAGGTATTAAATGTTCCCCATAATCAAATCCTTGGCTACTCCCCCATTTGATTTCACTTCTTGCTGCTTCCTTACCAATTTTTCATGTTCACTCTTTATTCCACCCATGTCCAGGAGTCTGCAGTGTCTTCAGATAATCCAGTCTGCTTTATATCTCTAGGCCTTTGCACTTAAGAGGTTTATTTAAATGAAGATACGTCATCTTCTTGTCTACATGGAACATACCCATTAAGACTTCAGTATTCAATTGCTCTTTCCTCTATGAAGCAATTTTTAACCATTCTAACAAATAGTTTTTCCTTTGCTCATTTGTGGCCTCACAACAATTTTCACTCCTATCATAGCACATACAAAGGTTTATTATACTATTTTTAAACATGTCTATCTTTTCTTACGAGACAGTGACAAAATTGACGAGGACTCTATCTCATTCAACTTGTAAAGTGTTTGACACAAGATTTTATAAAACATTTACTGAATGGAATTTATCATAAGTAAAGTTTAAAAAAGGATTCCTACATATGTGACATATTTATCCAAAGAAATAAATACCTAATTACATACTTTCAAGTTCCAAGGCAGTAGGAGAGGATATTTTAGAGATAGAGGAAGTGGAGAGCTGACTTCTGTATCCATTAATTATTCTCACATTGCTAGTGCTCCTGCTGTGTCTGCCATGTGGACCTCAAAATTTTTTTCTCATTATACAGGGTTGAGCAAAAGTAGGTTTACATTGTGAGTATGTGGGTTTATTTTTATATTATTATTTATTAATTATTTTATTATTTTCCATATGAACAACTGTAAACCTACTTTGACACACCTTGTATTGCCAATAAGGTAACAATTCTGTATAGAAATTTTTCTCTATTTTTAGCTCTTCCATGTATTATTTAAAACCTCATTCAGACTAGCAAAGCTTCCTGTAACTTCCGAGCAGGGTCTCTACCGACCCGTGGCATTTTTCTTCTAAATGTGGGTAATGGGCACTTTTCTATAAGACTTGATCCCACAGTAGCAAGGCACTCATGTTTTTCTGAGAAATGGAAGGGTATTAAATTATAAGGAGAAGCTCTGAGTAAGTTAGGAAACCTGTCTAGATTTATATTTTGATACTTGCCACAGATTATTTTATTTATTTTTTATTAAATTTATTGGAGTGGCATTGGTTAATAAGATTCTATAGGTTTCAAGTGTACATTTCTGTGATACATGATCTGCATATTGCATTGTGTGCTCACCATCCAAAGTCAAGTCATCTTCTGTCACCATATATTTGACACCCTTTACCCTTTAATACTCCTCTGCCCTCTGCCCTCTAATAACCTCCATACTATTGTCTGTGTCTGTTTTTGTTTGTTTGTTTTTCTTGTTTGTTCATTTGCTGCTTTTAGTTTTATATCCCACATATGAGTGAAATCATATGGTTCTTAACTTTATCTGTCTTATTTTTCTTAGCATGATATTCTCAAGACCCATATATGTTGCCGTAAATGGCAGTATTTCATTTTTCTTATGGCTGAGTAGCATTCCATTGTATATATGCACCACATCTTCTTTTTTTCCCCCAGGAAGCAGGTTATTTATTTTATGTTTCGCTATTCTTTAGCTCCAGACCTATTGCATTTGCACAAACTGAAATTCAAAGTCTAAAATTCTTCTGTTCCGTTACCATTTAGCCCCCTTATATCCCCCTCCCCCCAGCAATCACGGCATGGTTGTCCATGACCATGAGTCTTTTCCATTTTTGTTCAATCCCTTCAGCTCACCACCACCCCCCACTAACTGTCATTTGCTCTCCGTCTATGAGCCTGTTTCCGTTTTCTTGTTAGTTCAGTTTATTCATTAGATTCCACATATGGGTGAAATTATATGGTATTTGTCTTTCTCTGACTGGCTTATTCCACTTAGCATAATGTTCTCCAGGTTCATTTATACTGTTGCAAGGGGTAAATTTTTCTTCTTTTTTATGGCAGAATAGTATTCCATTGTGTAAATGCCTCATAGTTGTTGTATACACTCCTCTACTGATGGACACTTGGGCTGCTTCCATATCTTGGAAATTGTAAATAACACCGCAATGAACATAGATGTGCTCATGTTCTTTAGAATTAGTGTTTTGGGTTCCTTCAGATATATTCCCAGAGGTGGGATTGCGGGGTCAAAGGGCAGATCCATTTTTAATTTTTTGAGGTATCTTCATACTGCTTTCCATAGTGGCTACACTAATATGCATTCCCACCAAGAGTATAAAAGAGCTCCCCTTCTTCCACATCTGTGTCAACACTTGTTTATGGATTTACTAATGATAGTAATTCCGATGGGTGTGAAATGCTATCTCATTGTGGTTTTAATATGCACTTCTCTGATGGCTCGTGACAATGAGCATCTTTTCGTATGTTGGTTGGCCATATGAATGTCCTCTTTGGAGAAGGGTCTACTCAGGTCCTTTGCCTATTTTTTAATGGGTTGTTTGTTTTTTTGGTGTTGAGCTTTGTAAGTACTTTATAAATTTTGGAAATTAACCCTTTCTCTGAAGTATCTGTGAATATGTTCTCCCATTATGTCGGTTGTCTTTTTATTTTGTTGATGATTTCCTTTGCTGTGCAAAAACTTTTTAGTTTAATGTGGACCCATTTATTTTTTCTTTTATTTCCCTTGCCTGGGGGTATATATCCAATAAAAAATTTCTATGAGCAAAGTCCAAGATTTTGCTGCCTATGTTTTCTTCTATTATTTTTATGGTTTTAGATTTAATATTTAAATCTTTGATCCATTTTGAATTTATTCTTGTGTGTAGTATAAGAAGGTGGTCTAGTTTCATTTTTCTGCATGTTATCTGTCCAATTTTCCCAACACCATTTATTGAATAACCTATCTTTAGCCCTTTGTATGTGGTTTCTTCCTCTGTCAAACATTAATTGACTATAAAGTTGTGGGTTTATTTCTGAGTTTTCTATTCTCTTCCATTAACCTATGTGTCTGTTTCTATGCCAGTACCAAGCTGTTTTGATTACTATGACTTTTAGTGTAGTTCGATATTAGGTAGTGTGATTCCTCCAACTTTGTTCTTCATTATCAGGATCACTGTTGCTATATGGGGCCTTTTGTGGCTCCATATAAATTTTTGAAATATTTGTTCTAGTTCTGTGAAGTACATCATTGGAATCTTGATAGGAATTGCATTGAATCTATAGATCGTTTTGGGTAATATGGACATTTTAATGATGTTAATTCTTTCTATCCATGAACACAGTATGTGTTTCCATGTATCTGTATCTTCTTCAATATCTTTCTTCAGCATGTTATAATTTTCCATGTGCAGGTCTTTTACATCCTTGGTTAGATTTATTCCTAGGTATTTTATTCTTTCTGAAGCAATTGTGAATAGGGTTGTTTCCTTAATTTCCCTTTCTGTTAGTTTGTTTTTGGTATATACAAATGCAACTGATTTCTAGGTATTAATTTTTTATCCTGCTACTTTGCTGAATTTATTTATCAGTTCTAGTTGTTTCTCGGTGGAATCTTTGGCGTTCTCTCTATATATAGTATAATGTCATTTGCAAATAAAGACAGTTTTACTTCTTCTTTTCTAATTTGGATGCCTTTTATTTCTTCTTGTCTGAATGCTGTGGCTCGGACTTCCAGTATACTATGTTGAATAAGAGAGGTGAAAGCAGACATCCCTGTCTTGTTCCTGATCTTAAGGGGAACACTTGTAGTTTTTGCCCACTGACTGTAATACTGGCAGTGGGTTTGTCATATATGGCCTTTATGATGTTTCAGTATGTTCCCTCTTTTCCCAGTTTGCAGAGAGTTTTGATCCTGAATGGGTGCTGGATTTTATCAAAAACTTTTTTAGTATCTATGGATATGATCATTTGGTTTTTCTCCTTCATTTTGCTTATGTGGTGAATCACATTTATTGATTCATAAATGTTGTACCAACCTTGCTTTCCCAGAATAAACCCCACTTGATCATGATTTGTGATTTTTGGTGCATTGTTGTATTAGGTTTGCTGATATTTTATTGAGGATTTTAGCATCTATGCTCATCAGGGATATTGCCTTTAATTTTCTTTCTTTGCAGTATCTTTATCTGGTTTTGGGATTAGGATAATGCTGGCCTTGTAAAATAAGTTTGGGAGCCCTCCCTCCTCTTGAATTTTATGAAATTGTTTGAGAAGGAGAGGTGTTAGCTCTTCTCAGAATGTCTAGTAAAATTCACCTGTGAAGCCATCCAATCCAGGGCTTTTGTTTGTTGGGAGTTTTTTGTTGTTTTTTTTTTTGATTACTGCTTTAATTTGATTAGGTGTAATCTGTCTACTCAGATTCTGATTCTTCCTGATTTATTTTTGGAAGATTGTTTGTATCTAGGAATTTATCCATTTTGTCTGGTTGTCCAGTTTGTTGGCATATAATTGTTTATAATATTTTCTTACGATCTTTGCTATTTCTTTGGTGTCAGTTGTTATTTATCCTTTTTCACTTCTGATTTTATTTATTTGGGGCCTTTCTCTATTTTTCTTGATGAGTCTGCATAATGGTTTGTTAATCTTGTTCATCTTTTCAAAGAACCAGCTCTTGGATTCATTGATCTTTTGTATTTTTTTTACACTCTATTTCATTTATTTCTGCTCTGATCTTTACTGTTTCCTTCCTTCTCCTCACTTTGGACTTTGTTGTTCTTTTTCAAGTTCCTTTAAGTGTGAAGTTAGTTTGTTTGAGTTTTTTCATTTTTTGAGATATGCCTGTAATGCTATTAATTTTCCTCTTAGGATTGCTTCCCAGTGTCCCACGGATTTTAGTTTGTTGCACCCTCATTTTCATTTGTTTCAAAGTATCCTTTGATTCCTCCCTAGATCTCATTGCCAAACCATTCGTTGTGTAATAACATGTAATTTAGCTTCCATGTCTTTATGTGTTTTTCAGTGTTCTTCTTGATTGATTTCTAGTTTCATAGCACTGTGATCAGAGAAGATGCTTGATATAATTTCTATCTTCTTAAATTTATTGAGATTTGTTTTATGTCCTAACATGTGGTCTATCCTAGAAAACGTTCCATGTGCACTTGAAAAGTATGTATATTCTGTTGCTTTGGGGTGACGTGCTCTGACTATATCAATTAAATCTATTTGATCTAGTGTGTCATTTAAGGCCGCTGCCTCCTCGTTGATTTTCTGCCTGAAAGATCTATCCTTGAAGTCAATGGCGTGTTAAAGGCCCCAACTATGACTGTATTTCTGCCAGTCTTTCCCTTTATGTCTATCAAGATTTGCTTTACATATTTAGGTGCTTCTATATTGGATTCATAAATGTTTACTAGGGTTATGTTCTCTTGTTGGATTGTTCCCTTTACAATTATGTAGTTTCCTTCTTTGTCTCTTACTATAGCTTTTGTTTTAAAGCCTATTTTGTCAGATATAAGCACTACCACACCAGCTTTTTTTTCTTTTCCATTTGCACAGAATATCTTTTTTTAACCCTTTACTTTTAGTCTGTGTGTCTCTTTTGATCTGTGATGAGTCTCTTGGAGGTAGCATATATATGGGTTTTGTTTTCTTATCCATTCAGCTACGCTATGTCTTTTGGTCATAGCATTTAAGCCATTTACATTTAAGGTGATTATTGATAGATACATATGTAGTGCCGTTTTATTGTTAGACTGTTTTCCTTTATTGTTTTTTTTTCTTTTCCTTTCTCTTTTTTCATTCTTCTTTTGTTGCTGTATTGGTTTTGTGTTAACAAACTCCTTTAGCTGTGTCTTGTCTGGGAAGCTCCTTATTTCTCCTTCAATTTTAAATATCTTTGTTGGGTAAGGTAGGCTTGGTTGTAGGTCCTTGCATTTTATCACCTTGAATATTTCATGCCACTCTCTTTTGGTCTGAAATGTTTCTATTGAATTATCAGATCCCAGTCTCATTGGTGCTCCCTTTTAGGTTAATACCTGCTTTTTTCTAGCAGCTTTTAGGATTCTCCCCTTGTCCTTATGCCTTTTCATTTTAGTTATGATGTGTCAGTGTAGGTCTCTTTGGGTCTAACTTGTTTGGGATTCTCTGAACTTCCTGGACCTGTGCGACTTTTTCATTCATCAGATTAAAGAAGTTTTCAGTTATTATGTCTTCAAACAAGTTCTTGATCCCTTGCTCACTCTCTTCTGATATTGCCATGATATGGATATTGTTACACTTCATGTCCAAAATGGTTCTTCAGCTCTCCTCACTTTTTTAAATTCTTTTCTTTCTTTCCTTTGTGTGTGTGTGTGTGTGTGTGTCTGTGTGTGTGCGCGCGTGCATGTGTGTGTTGCTGCTCTTCCTGGGAGTTTTTATTCTACCTTGTCTTCTAAAACACTGAGTTGACCCCCTGTTTCATCTAGCCTACAGTTTATATCTTCCAATATATTATTTATCTCAGATATTGCATTTTTTATTTCTAACTAATCCTTTTTTATGGTTTCTATATCTTTTTGCATGCTGCTGAATGTCCTTATAATCATTACTCTAAACTCCCTCTGATAAATTGCTTGCCACCATTTCATCTCGTTTTCCTCGAGATTTCTGTTATTCTTTCATTTGGAGTCTGTTTCTTTGTCTTCCCATTTTGGCTGCTTCTTTGTATTTTTGGTCTTAATTGCTAAACTAATAGGTAATTAAACTGATCCATTGTTAATCTACTCAAGCTGTAATCAGCAGCCAGACTTAAGCACCGCAGTGTGGGGCAGAGTAACTCCTGCAATTCAGAGAGGAGTGCTCTGCCTGAGAAAGATGGCTCCTGCAATGTAAGGAATGACTCAACACAGATATCCTGGTAGCTGTTTCTTCACTTGTCTCCCCAGAGCTACCAACCCCAGACTGTCCGCAAGCTTCTGTAGTCCACTCTGCTCTTCGTCTGCCAGAGCCCAGGGTAAGTGGTTGCAAATGAAATTTTGTGTGCTGGCCCTTTAAGAGGCTCTCTGCATCTCCAGCCATCCTTCTCTGAAAGACATAAATCTTGCTGCTTTTCACAACTGGATGTTATCTGGGTTCCTTTCTGGATCTGTTGCCATAGGATGGGGAGCCCAGCTTGGGGATTAGACTCACAATTTTTCAGGGGAAACCCACCGGCTGCTGAAATATCCCTCCGGAACTTCAGCTGCAGCCCATGGGAGCCCAGCCAGCCTTCTTGTGCAGCCTCCACACTCCCTGCCAGTCACATCGTAGTGAAGTGGTTTCTTCTATCTGTGATTATAAGGCTTCTCTCCAGGTAGTGTTCAGTTGGTTTTTCTGGATGATTTCTCTACCATTTAGTTGTAATTCCAGATTGGTCTTGGGAGAGTTTGGTGTAGCTTCAGTTTACTCCTCCACCATCTTGGAAGAGGCATACCACCTCTTCTTTATCCAAGCATCTATTGAAGGGCACTTTGTTTATTTTGATATCTTGGAACCATGAATTTGCTACAATGAACACAGGAGTGAACATATCTTTGCAAATAAATGTTTTCAAATTTTTCAGATAGATAACCAGAGGAGGGGTTGCTGGGTCATACAGTAACTGCATTCTTAATTTTTTGAAGACTTCCATACTGTTTTCCATAGTGACTGTATCAGTCTACATTCCCGCCAGCAGTGAATGTGCGTTCCTTTTCTCTACAACCTCTCCAACACTTGTTATTACTTGTTTTGTTGATAACAGCCATTCTAGCAGGTATGAGGTAGCACCTCATTGTAGTTTTAATTTGCATTTCCCTAATAGCTAGTGAATTTGAGCTCATTTTCATATATCTTTTGGCCATTCATATGTCTTCTTGGGAGAAGTGTCTATTCAGGTCCTCTGCCCATTTTTTAAATTAGGTTATTTGTTGGTTTGGTGTTGATTTCTCTGAGTTCTTTATAGATTTTGGATCTTAACTCCTTGTCAGAGTGTTGTTTGCAAATACCTTCTCCTATTTGGTTGGCTGCCTTTCTTTGTTGGCAGTCTCTTTTGCTGTGCAGAAGCTTTATAGTTTGGTATAGTCCCATTCATTGATTTTTGCCTTTATGTTCCTTGCCTTTGGGGCCTAATTCATGAAATCTTCTCTGAGACCAAGGTCCATAATTTTAGTACCTATGTTTCCATCTATGTAATTTATTGTTTCAGATCTCATATTTAGGTCTTTGACCATTCTGAGTTAATTTTTGTATGTGGGGACAAACTGTATTTCATTCTTTTGCCTACACCTTTCCTATTTTCCCAGCACCATTTATTGAAAAGGTTTCTTTTCTCCATTATATGTTTTTGGCTCCATTGTCAAAAATTATTTGCTCCTATACACGTGGGTTTATTTCTGGTACCACTTTTAAAAAGAGCACTCTGAAATAGCAAAGGATCCCATACAAAACAATAGCAATGAAAGGTTTTGTTGTTGCTTCCATAGTTATATTTAATTTAATTAGAAAATAAAGTATGTAATACAGAGAATCTAAAAGCAAGATGTATTTATATCTAAATATTTTTTCTCCATTATTCATTTCAATATTTTGAATTTTTAAATTATAGTTTATTGATTCTACCATTACAGTTGTCTTGATTTTTTCCCTTTGCCCCCCTCCACCCAGCACCCCCTATTCCCCCAGGCAACTACCTCATCATTGTTCATGTCCATGGGTCATGTGTTTAACTTCTTTGACTACTCCATTTCCTACATTGTACTTTACATCTCCATGGCTATCCTGTGACTGCCTATTTGCACTTCTTAATGCCCTCACCTCTTTACCCTTTCTCCCGCACCTCCCTCCCATCTGGCAACCATCAAAACATTCTCCATATCCATGATTCTGCCTCTTTTCTTTTATTTGCTTAGTTTGTTTTTTAGATTCAATTGTTGATAGATATGTAATTTTTGCCATTTTATTGTTCATAATTTAGATCTTCTTTTTCTTAAATAAGTTTCTTTAACATTTCATATAATAATGATTTGGTGATAATGAACTCCTTTAGTTTTTTCTCACCTGGGAAGCTCTTTATCTGCCATTCAGTTCTAAATAACAGCTTTGTTGTGTAGAGCAGTTTTGGCTTTCAGTCTCTGCTTTTCATGACTTTGAATGTTTCTTGCCAATCCCATCTAGCCAGCAAAGTTTCTTTTGAAAAATCAGCTGACAGTCTTATAGGAACTCCACTGGAGGTAACTAACTCCTTTTCTGTTGCTGCTTTTAAGATTCTCTCTTTATGTTTAAATGTTGGTATTTTCATTACGATGTGTCTCAGAGTAGGCTCCTTTGCATCCATCTTGTTTGGAACTTTCTGTGCTTCCTGGTCTTGCATGTCTATTTCCCTCACCAAATTAGGAAAGTTTTCTTTCACTATTTTTTCAAATACATTTCCTATTTCTTGCTCTTTCTCTTCTCCTTTCTGGCACCCCTATGATACAAATGTTGGACCCCTTGAAGTTGTCGCAGAGGCTACTTATACTATCCTTATTTTTTTTATTCATTTTTCTTCTCGTTGTTCTGATTGCTTGTTTTTTTTTTTTTTTTGTTCATTATGTTCCAAATCATTTATCTGATTCTCAGTTTCATCTACTCTACTGTTGTCTCCCTGTGAATTGTTCTTTATTTCAATTTGTGTTTCCTTCATTTCTGACTGGATCTTTTTTATGTTGTTGGGGACCTCACTAAGTTCCTTGAGCACCCTTATAACGAGTGTTTTGAACTCTGCATTTGATAGATTGCTTCTCTCCCCTTCATTTAGCTCTTTTTCTGGAATTTTGATCTGTTCTTTCATTTGGACCATGTTTCTTTGTCTCCTCATTTTGGCAGCCTCCCTGTGTTTGTTGCTATGTATCAGGTACAGATGCTTTGACTCTGTGCCTTGGTAAGTTGGCCTAATGTAGTAGGTGTCCTGTAGGGTCCAGTGATACAGCCTCTCCTATCACCCAAGCTGGGTACTCAAGGTGCACCCCTCATGTGGGCTAAGTATAGCCTCTCCTTGTACTTGAGCTTTGGTTGCTGTTGGCAGATCAATGGGAGGGATTTACCCAGGCCAGTCAGCTGCAAGGACTGGCTGTGACTACTGACCACCACCCTTTGCCTCTCAGGGAGGATCAGCTGTGCAAGAGCAGGTTGGTGGTGCTCCAATGTGGTCTGGAGCTGTCCACTGGGTGCACTGGCCCTGGGGTTTCCTGGGTGGTGCAGGCCAACATCAGCCCCGACCTGTGTTTTGCCCAGTCACCCTGCCTGAGCTATAAAGTAATCTGACATGGCTGCTACTTGTTCTGGGCTTAGAGATTCCCAGTCAAAGCCAGCCTGCGAATCTAAGCTGGCTGCTGCTAGTGTCAGTCCTGGGGCTTGCTGAGGCCAATGGATGTTTGTTTGAGAGGATTTAGGAAGTTGTAAAGCATGAGCCAAGACCAGCCATTCATATGGAAAAGCAACTTGGGTGAGCCTGTAAGTTGGGTGGGGTGGAGTCTCTGGGGAACTCCAAGGTGGGTCAAACAGTTTTCATCAGGTTTATGGAGTCTCAGATATGACCCCAGTTTGCCAGCTATGTGGGGGGAGGGGTTAGAATAGGGAAAATGGCCTCTGCTTGCCTTAATGCCAGATACTTCAGTTTCTCCCTGTATACCACTGATGCCTTTCAAGCTGCTATTCTGGTGCTAGAGCTCATAGGAAGTGAGTCTGAGTAGATGAGCCTGTGTGTGGGTTCTTTAAGAGGAATTGCTTAAGGCTCCAGAAGTTTCTTCCACCAGATCAACCCTTGCTGGTGTTTACAGCCAGAAGTTGTGGGAACTTATCTTCCTGGCACTGGAACCCTGGGCAGGAGCCCTGGTATTGGGCTGAGACTCCTCACTCCCAAAATATCTGTCCTGAATTTTTGTCCATCACACATGGGTATGGGACCAGCCCATTCCACATCTGCACACCTCCCACCAGTCTGGACGGATGTAGTTTCTTTAATCATGTATTTGTCAGACTTCCATTCAACTCAGTTTCTGATGGTGCTGAGTGATGGTTGTTTCGTATTTTAGTCATAATTTTTATGTGGTTGTGAGAAGAGGCAAGCCATCTTTGCTTATGCCACCATCTTGACCTGAAGTCAGTATTTTTAATTTTATGATGACTCTATAGCCAGCAGTCCCCATAGAAATATTCTATTACATCTCCATTAAGCTTGCATTATAAAAAGGATGAAGATGATGAAAATCTTATTAACTTTCAAGTAGAAGAACTATAAGTCTGAGTTTTCTAAATGCAAATGTGTATTCAAAATGACTGGAAACACACATTCATAAATATTCTATTTACATAAGAAGATGCCTCTTTTGTAATCAAGATAATAATCACTGATGATTTGAATTTATTTTAAATATGTGATTAAATATTTCATTTCTGCCAATATGTTCATTATAAATTATCCTCCTTATCAAGTCATATTTATGCTTTTCAGGTTAATTTTAATATACCGCATTTCACTGGAATGAAACTTAACAAATATTCTGCACAGGAAAAAATAGCCTTAAAGCAACAGGACTCCTTCATTGGTTTCTGGAAGAACAGCAAAACTGTTACCTCTCACCTCTTTATTAAACAAAATGTAGAAAAGTCCCATTTGTTAAAAATATTTTGGCAAGCAAATGTTCTATCTATTGTCATATTGTTTGGCTATGAATTTCTTCTACAAGAAAAATTACCTCTCAAAGAATCAAAATATATGTAATATATACTATAATACCCATTTGATTATAAATGAATCATTTTTAATCGGGGTACTTAACTGTTAAAATTTCTCAATTATCACTCTTTTTCAGCTTTATTGTGGTGTTGACAAAGAGAACTTGTATATATTTACAGTGATTTAATATACATATGCACTGTGAAATAATTACTAAAATTAAGTTAATTGACATATCCATCGCCTCATATAGTTACTATATTTTTGTAGTGGGACCACCTAAGATCAACTCTTTTAGCAAATTTCAAGTATACAGTACAATATTATTAAGTATAGCAACAATACTGCAAATTAGATCTCCAGAATTGATTCATTCTACATAAGTGAATCTGCATACCCTTTGAAAAATATCTTGCCATTTCTCTCATCTCCCAGACCCTACCAATCACCTTTCTATTCTCCGCTTTATGAGTTCAAATGCTTTAGATTCCATGAAATGAGATCATGCAGTATTTGTCTTTCTATGCCTGGCTCATTTTACTTAGCACAATGTCCTCCAGGTTCATCCATTCATCCTTGTTACAAATGGCAGGATTTTTTTGAGGCTAAGTAATACTCATCTATTGATGGAAATTTAGGGTTTTTTCTATATATTGGATATTGTGCATAATGCTACAATGAACATAAGGGTGCAGATATCTCTATAAGATATCTGTACTGATTTCATTTCTCTTGGATATGTACCCAGAAATGAGATCATACAGGAGTTCTATTTTTAACTTTTTTAGAAACTTCCACACTGTTTTCCATAATGGTTGTACTAATTTACATTACCACCAATGGTATATGAGGGGTGTTTTTTATCTCCACACCCTCACCAACACCTGTTATCTTTGTCTCTTTTATAATAGCCATTCTAACAAGTGTGAGGCTATACCTCATTGTGGATTTCATTTGCATTTCTCTGATGATTACTGATGTTGAACACCTTTCCACATATTTGTAAGCCATTTTTATGTTCTCTTTTGTGAAATATCTATTCAGGTTCTTAGCCCATTTTTAAATCATGTTATTTTGGGTTTTGTTTGCGTTGCTTTTCAGTTGTTTGAGTTCCTTATATATTTTGAATATTAAGCCTTTAACAAATAAATGGTTTGCAAGTATTTTCTGCCATTCTGTAGGCTTCTTTTTCCATCTGTTGATTGTTTCCTTTGCTCTGCAGAAACATTTTAGTTTGATGCAATCCCATAAAGAAGTAGAAAATCTGAATTTCTATTTTTGCTTCATTGTCTATGCTTTTGGTGTCATATCCCAAAAAATCATTGCTCAGACCAATGTAAAGAAGATTTTTTCCCATATTGTCATCTAATAATTTTATAGTTTTAGGTTATATGTTTATTTAATCCATTTTGAGTTGATTTTTGGATAATGTGTGAGAGAGGGGTCCAATTTCATTCCTCTCCACATGAATATTTAGTATTCCCAACACGATGTATTGAAGAGATTCTATTTTCCTCATCTGTGTTCTGAGTACCTTTGTCAATGATCAGTTGACCATGGACTCATGGATTTATTTCTGGGTTTGCTATTCTGTTACATCGGCCTATATGTTTTTTATGACTGTATCATACTGTTTTAATATAGTTTTATAATATACTTTGAAATAAGGAAGTGTGATGCCCCCATCTTTGTTTTTCTTCTCAAGATTGATTTGCTTATACAGGGCCTTTTGTGGTTCTATGTGAATTTTATGGTTGTTTTTACTATTTCTATAAAGAATGTCATTGGGATTTTGACAGGGGTTGCACTGAATCTGTTGATGGCTTTTGGCAGTATGGATATTTTAAGTGTTAATTCTTCTAATCCATGAGCACAAGATGTCTTTCTATTTATCTGTGTCTCTGATTTCTTTCATCAATGTTTTATAATTTTCAATAGTTTATTCCCAAGAAGTTTATTCTTTTGTTGCTATTGTGAATGCAATTGTCTTCTTAATTTCTTTTTTGGATAGTTGGTTGTTTGTATATAGAAGCGTGACTGATTGTTTTATGTCAATTTTGTATCATTCGACTTTATTTATCAATTTTAAGGTTTCTTTTTAGTTGTTGAGTCTTTATAAAGTTTTCTACATAAATGATCATGTCACCTTCAGAGAAAAAGTTACTTCTTCCTTTCTAATTTGGATGCTTTTTATTTCTTTTTCTTTTCCTCTCTCTCTTTTTTTTTTTTTTTTTTTTTTTTTTTTTTTTTTTTTTTTTTTTTTTTTTTTTTTTTTTTTTTTTTTTTTTTTTTTTTTTTTTTTTGGATTCATTGCTCTGGCTAGGACTTCCAGTACAATGGTGAATAAAACTGGTGAGAGTGGACATTCTTGCCTTGTATCAGATCGTCAAAGGAAAGCTTTCAGGTTTTCCTCATTGATTACATTAACTGTGGGCATTTCTTAAATAGCCTTATTGAGTTGAGGTTAAGTTCCTTCCACACCTATTTCCTTGAGAGCTTTAATCATATATGGATTGTCAAATGCTTTTTTGCATCTACTGAGATTATTATATATTTATTATATTATTATATAATTATTATTTATTGTTGTTTGACATTTTGTAGACGTTTATTGCTGAGTTTCCCTCTTAGAACTCCTTTTACTGTGTCCCATAAATTTTGGTATGTTGTATTTCCAATTTTATTTGTCTCAAGGTATTTTTTAATTTCTCTTTTATTTATATTTGACCTATTGCTTATTCAGGAATATGTTTAATCTCCACATATTTGCAAATATTTGAGTTTTATTCTTTTATTTCATTTCATATCTCCATTCAGAAAAGACACTTGATATGGTTTCAACCTTCTCAAATTTATTAAGACTTGTTTTGTGGCCTAACATATGACCTGTCCTAAAGAATGCTCCATGGGCACTTGAAAAGAATGTGTGTATTCTGTTGCTTTTGGATGAAATGTTCTCTACATAGCTTTTAAGTCTATTTGATCTAATGTGTCATTTAAGGCTGGTTATTTTTCTATCTGGATGATCTATCCATTAATGTAAATGAAATATTAAAGTCCCCTTCTATTATTGTATTTCTATTCCATTTCTTCCTTTATGTATGTTGATATTTGCTTTATCATTTGCTTTATATTCAGGTGCTCCTTTGTTGGGTGTATAATTATTTACAAATGTATATCCCCTTGTTGGATTGACCCTTTTATCATTGTTTACCCTTCTTTGTCTCTTATTACTGTCTTTGTTTTAAAGTCTGTTTCATCTGATATAAGAATAGCTACCTCAGTTTCCTTTTGATTTCTATTTGCAGAGTATCTTTTTTCATCCCTTTACTTTTATTTTTTTAAGAGGCCATATATGTCCATCATACCTTTAGAAACATTAAAAAACATATTAACTGTGATGTAAAAACAAGTTTGCACAATTTGAACCAATGTGTCTCGAAACTGAATGGGCAAAAACAGACATGAAAAGCTAAGACATACCTAACCTGTAAGGCTTATATACTTATGTCATATTATCATTTGACTACTGAAAAATTGGAAGGATTTTAATTTGCAAGTGTTTTTTCAGAAAGAAAAATTAATATAATTAAACCAGAACATCTGCATAATAAAATTAACAAAACAAAGTAACTTTGTTACATAAATTAACTCACTTATTATCAGCTAGCAATGCTTCAAATTGTGGAGCTTCTACTGGTCTTTCAATTCCTTCAGTCAAGTCTGATGGCAGACTTGACTATGACAACAGAAGTGATGTTGTAGGTCCACCAGCGACCATTTTCATGCAGGAGCCACAGTACCAGATCCCCACCGCTCGCCTCTTCATCTTGGTTTTGCCACAGCAGGAGCAAGAGTACATTGTGTGCTGGCAGATTTCAATTTTCTTCACCATTTTCCTGAGGGAGGTGCCATAACGAGTGCCGTATATACCCACGATTCCAACTTTCTTGGTGCATTTAGCCATCCTACTGCAAAGCAGGTCAGACCCATCCCTTTACTTTTGGTCTGTGTGTCTCCTTACCTCTGAAGTGAGTTCCTGATAAGTGTCATACAAATGGGACTTGTGTTTTTGTTCATTCAGCCACATTAAGTCTTTTGATTAGATAATTTAGTCCATTTACATTTAAAGTAATTTTTGATGAGTATGTATTTATTGGCATTTTGTTGTTTAATGGCTGTTTTTATTCCTTTTTCTTCTCTTGTGACTTGAATTTTTAGTGGTATGCTTAAATTCATTCTTCTTTATCTTTGTATATCTAACATTTGGCTTTGATTTGTGGTTAAAAATCAGGCTTACGTATAATAATATCTATAACAGTCTATTTTAAGTTAATAATAACTTAAGTTTGATTGCACTCTAAGGTTCTACATATTTAGCCTACCCCTACCACATTTTATGTTTTTAATGTTATATCTTAGATCTTTTTGTCTTACATCTGAAGTTTGTCTTAAAATTCTTTGCATATTGTCTTTTGCAGAGCGGATTTCAATTTCAGTGAAATCTAACATATCAATTATTTATTTCATGGATCATGCTTTTGGTGTTGTATATAAAGTCATCACTATAACCAAAATTATCTAGGTTTTCTCTTATGTTATCTTCTAAGAGTTTTACAGCTTTTCATTTTACATGTAGGTCTGCAATCCATTTGAGTTAATTTTTGTGAAGGTAATTTTGTTATTTTTAGGGCATGAAATGGGTTTCCAAGATTGGAACTCCAGTTTATAACACAGTTGCTATAGAAAATAATGGCTTGCTTTATATGAGCTTGCTTTTTAACCACTGACTTTTAATCTTTTAGGTCATAAGTTGGATATCATCTACTCAAGTGGTTCCCAAACATCTGTCTTTAAATCGAATTCCCTAGAATTATCTGGGATAGTTATGTAGTCTGGTTTGGTTTTTAAAAATTAATTCTCAGAAACTTATAATCAAGACAGGGATGTAATGGCATATGGACATAACTGATCATTATATAGCACTACTGTGTAGTATTTAAGGTATTTAAGTTTATTTAAGTACCCAAAGAGAAATTTGAAAGTTTAACAGGGTTTGAAGAAAGTGGAACTGAGACCTAACTTTGCCATTGTCTGGAGAATTGACCTAAATAATAGACCGATATTGAAGTCTGAGTGGACACAGAGCTGTCCTTCTAGTGAATGGAAGCTTTGGGAAGGTTCTTTACTCTCTGGCAGGCTTCATTTTATGCTAATACGAGCATGACTAAGCTTCCTGGAGAGCTTAGGTTAATTCTGAAAGTGTTACATCACTGTTTTTGTATTTTAAAATGATACATCAGACACTTGAAATATTCAAAGTATTTTACTTGTATTTTTCCTCAAAACTGCTTAATAAATGTAACAAGTCATAAGCATCAAATGATTCATCTACATACAAAGGGATATTAAGGGATTCCTATCCCTTAATACTGTGAGACCATAGTCACAAAATCAGTTGGAAAATAATATTCCATTAGAAAAAGTAACATTTGGGAATAGAGGAAGGGGAGAGACTAGGAAGGAGACCAAGGATATAGATTATGTTATCGTCACTGATAATCACTGAATATAATCTCACATCTTTCCGCACCCAACATATTCAGCTTCAATTTTATCCTTGCTTTTACCTGATTTATAAGCATTGCTTTATTAACACCCAAAACAAACACTTAGAAAGAAATGGTAAACTCCCTTCTCAATGTCACAAGTTCATGTTCGATGCAGCATTTTGGGTATGACTACGAATTTTGCTTTACAAATTATGAGAGGTAGAAGGGACGCATTACATTTTCCGTTTTCAGGGTTAGCTTGCAGTAGGGAGATAGAACAAACTTTGGACTTTGAAATAAGTCTAACCTGCAAATCACCAAGGAAAAATTAAATTAAAAGGTAACAAACCTATCCATGGCTAGCCTGAGGGAAAAGGTGTGACATTCTAAACTTAAAGATTTGTATTCAGGCCCAGGCCAGGAAGCTGCTGGTGGGGGCATCGGCCCTGTGTGCCAAAAAGCTGCGGGTCAGGGCACAAACCTGGATTGCAGCTTTGATCCCTGGTTGGCGTACGCAGGGGAGGCAACTAATTGATGTTTCTCTCTCACATCGATGTTTCTTTCTCTCTCTTCATTCCTCTCTCAAAATCAGTGAACATATCCTTGGGTGAGGATTTAAAGGAAAAAAAGGTTTATATTCAGGTCACACACCTCCTACCCTCTAACTGGCCTGCTCATGCCATAGCAAAGCATGCCCAAACCCTCTGACACCGTTACTTGTTTGTCTGACCTAGTACCACATCCTTCGGCACAGCTGATTAAATCTGTTAGCACCAGTTTTTGAGGCCCACGTTTCTTCCTCCCACTCTCTGTGAGTACATACATGTTAACAATGGATTCAGACATTGCAGTTCATTCTGGGATAGAAGTTCTGACCCTCATATTTTCAATTTTTCAGGAGGAGGGAAAGAAGCCCCGAAACAAGTTGGGAGTGGAGGAAATGCCAGTAAAGGTTTATTCTGGGAAAGCCTCAATCATACTGAGTGGACATCAATTTTACTTCCAGAAAGCAGGTGAACATAAGTAGAATATAGAATAAACTTCACAAGCGATTTTATTAATGAGCTTTTTATGGAAAAAATAGTGCTGGGCCTGAATGGTCCTTATTATTGATATACACAGTCCTGGGTCATGAAATAACTACACAACTCTTGTCTTCATTTCTCCCATACCAAGCCAAGAAGGTTAGTGACATGTTGTTTATTTTTATTTGATAGAGAACATAGCTTAGTAATAAGAGGCAACAGCTTATAAGGAGGAGTCTATAGTTCTATAGTTTCTCCTGTTCTCTTAGAGCTAACTGTGGCAAATCACCAAATTTCTCTGAGTCTCTCTTATATCCCTCTACAGTATAATGAAAATTTTAAATATCTAACACTGTCATTGTAAAACTGGAAAAAAAGTGAACATTAAAAGGGCTTTGCAAAATATAAAGATCTCATAAAATCCGTTACACCATTTCTGCCCTCTGAGGAAATTAAATGTGCATTAACTTATCTACTCCCTCTCATCCAGTTCCCCTTCTTGAGAACAATTTATAACATTCATTTCTAAAACAGATGACCTGAGTTAGGAATATGGCTAGAATAGAGCTAAGTGTCCACAAAAGGAACTGGAGCTACAGCCTTGGCCTAGTGACAGCACACAAGGAAGCATGTGGTCTGTTGTGAAATTCATAGTTTCCAGAAGAAATAGTTGAACTCTATGAACACTGAGTAGTTCACTGATTAGTTTATGTCCAATAAATTAATGCCCACTTGTGGAATGCTATTAGATCATTAGCATCTGCTAGGTGGATGAACTCAGTCAGCGTTGTCAGGGATAAGCAAGTATTTCACAGATGGGAGCTTCCATAGAGCTAAGGTACAAAAATGAACCATTTTTTTCTGAAATTACCATAGCTCTGATGAATCTAATATTTTAAAACATTACTCCATAAAGAAATTTTATGAAGAATATACCAGGCACTTTGCAAATACAGGATTGAACATAACATTGGAAATTGAAGATAAAGAATTTTGTTTAATTGTAACCACTGAATGATACTGTACAGAATTCCATCTCTATAGTTGAAACTACATCTCCACACACAGCTGGATCTGCAGTTTAATATTTTGCACAGGATAATAATAATTATGTCTATAGAGCTTGATTATACCAATCAAGGTGAACAAAGAGGAACAATGATGCTGTACTTATTTTTTAAATATTTCTGCCTGGCACCAGCCAGACTCAGTCAAAATATTGAGTTTCAACCTCTGCTCCAATGGTGAGAGGTGACATAAAACTATCAAAGATAACCCTTTACAGTACAAGATATACTTAAATACCAAGTTTCAAGTTACATTTCCAAAAGAAAGGTTCCATTAAGACAGGATAGTGAGAAGCTAGAAAAATTCCTTGGCAAGTGGAATTGGGAAGCTGAGACATATGGCTGAACACAACCCCTGAATAATTTACAGCCAGGTGCAGATGGTTACCAGGGCGGAAGACCCCGAGTGCCTGGCAGGGGGCAAAACCCAGAAAACAAGGACCTCACTGCCAGGGTAACCTCTCCTCCCTGGAGGTAATGTCTAGGCCTCCCAGGAGCTGTATTTCAGCTCCAGGGCCAGAGAAGCAGCAAAAGCAGGTGGGTGACACCAGAACCAACTGCAATCACTAAAGACCCCCTGCCCTGTCACTGACCAATCAATCAGTGGAAGCCGTGACCTGGAGAACTGATGAATACTCTACTGAAACTCTCACCTGAGACCTCCACTAAGATGCCCACCTGCAAGAAGGACATAAAAGCCTCAAGACAAAGGACCCACTGTGCACCGGCTCTTTCGGGAGTAGCCAGACCATCTCCTCCCTCTTCCCCCATTTCTTTTTTCTCAGACACGCGTCTCCTAAACTCTAAGGCAATGGGCAGCTGGCAGCTTGTCCCAGGCTAGTCCCCTGAACCTGTCCCTAAGGCCCCTTTTCTCTGACTTCCCAGTGAGCTAAGGCAGCCCAGCCTAGGCTCTCCTGTTGCTTCTATGCTAGGACCTTCCTTGTTTCACTGTCCCAGCTTTGACAAACGCATCCTCATAGGCACCTGGACTCCTGTTGTGAAATCTTTCCTACCCTGAGTCAAAACCCCGCACACTACGCTGCCCCTAGGCAGACCGACTTAGGGCCTGACCCCTGTCCACTAACACATCATGGCTTGTACTTAGTAAACTCATTGCTTCTTCCGTGCAGAGGGACTCTGCTTGCCCACCGCTCCAGTATTAGCACTACTTTCTCAACTTGCCTCTAGAAACCTGGCATAAGGGAACTGATTTGCATCGAATTTTACAAGGTTTAGTTTATGTGAATGGCCGCTTTCAGACTATCTTAGAGGTCTGTGATGAAGTTCCGTACAAAGGATGTGGACCTACTTTGGACGGTCTCTGCAACTACAAAGGATGTTCCCCTGCACCAGAACTTACTTTCGTGCTTCTATGATCACACCTGCCGAGTTGCCCCTCCAAGCATAATGCTGAGTCCTTATCAGGTACTCATTAATTCCCGAGTGCCCGTTGATTGCTGGGGGTTATTTTACAGGCTCTTAGTGCTGAAGCCTCTCAGAGTTATCCAAGCTGAACTAAGCGTCAGCCTCCCGCCAGGAGAAAGAGGCTTTCCTACCTCTCACCGAAGAGAAAGAAAAATAACAAGATATTCGAAGGCCGCCTTCAGCACAATATACGTAGGTTTTTCTCCCAACTTAAAATATTTACTCATATTTCCCCGGAAAGTCTCTTAAAGAACTTTTTGTAGGAAGATAAACTTCATCAGTACCTAATTAGTGCGTACTTCCTGGAAGCAATAAAAAGAGGCGCGTTTGCAGAATTCTCTTCTGCCTTTTAATTAAAGCCGCAAAGGACTTCCGTCGCTCGTCTCAAAAAAGAAACAAAACCAAACACCCGCCCCTTCAGCAGGGAGTGCGGCCCATATCAGGGAGCGCGGCCCATATTTATTTGTTTAGAGCCCGCCTCCTCCGTAGAAGCTCCAGCCAATCCTGTAATATCTACTAGTGTGGGCAAAACTATCGCGAGACTTCAAATGTATCCTGTCTCAGTCTTTAACTGTGTGGACTTGCGTAGAAGTGGCCCTTGAAGCCACTGCCCGATAAAGGGGGCGGGGCAACTCGACGTGCTCGTTCACATTGACCCCACGCTCCAGCGCGCTCCCGGCAGCTAGGAGCTGGGGTGTCTGGCTCCCCCGGGAACCCCAACACGAGCCAGCATAAATCGCGCGTGTCCACTTCAAGCGGATGTTCGGTGGGTCGTGACTGCGTGCCTGGGACCTGCGACGACATTAGAGGGCCTTGGTGCAGAGAGGATCAAGAGGCTTGGAGAACCTGTCTAGGAAGGCGCTCAGGTGATGGAGGGTCAGGGGTCAGAGGTCGAGTGTGGACGACAACTCTGGGCAGAGACGGAGGCCCCAAAGAGGGAGGACTCGGTTGTCCTGGAGCCCCGAAAGCTAAAAGGCTAAGAGGGAGCTGCAGCGCAAGTCCGCCTGGCCCTTCCCCATCCCGGACGTGCGGGCCTCCGGACCGCCAGGGCTTCCCCGAGAAGAGCTAGGGTGGTGGGAAAGGAGGCTGTGCTTCAGCGTGGGGACATGGGCCTGCAATGTTTTGTTTGAGCGTCTGAGGGACTATTGTCACGCTCCTCGGCCGCGTGGTAGCTTGTTTGCTCGGCCTGCTTGCTGGGAGCGATCGGGCGCTGACAGCCCTGCTCTGACTCCTCGCACTGCGTTTGGGTCTTTCGGAAGCGAACTGAGCGGGTATCACTGTTCGCCGCAGACATGCCCCTGGAGGTTGGAACTGCGCGGCTGCCTAAGCTTCTGGGGGCGCGAGGTTGTAATGCCCTGAAAGGGGAGGCCGAGGCTTCTAAGTTAGTCTGAAAGTTCTCGGTTACCTTTGGAGTCAGATTAATTACATTCGCATTCAAAATCACCCTTGCACGCTGACTCTGTGGTAGTTGCTGGGTTTTGCAAGTAACGGAGATGTGTTATCTGATGATTGATGGCCACTGTTAGGTATGCAGTATTATTAAGTAATGACTATTAAGCTTGTACCTTTTTTTCTAAGAGACTTGACATTAGGCACGAGGTAGAAATCCTGGAAGTTTGGTGTTTCCCAGCTTGTCTTGAAATTAACTTGAGGCTCTAACTGAACAAAATAAAATAATTTTTTAGTCATTACAGCTATTTTTAGTTATTCTGTTGAGTAATAATAGCAAGAATGATTAAATTCCCTTGTGTAGAAACGACCTGTGATATTATCTCTACTGTCACCAAAAAGACTATTTGGCTTATGGTCAGTAACCATGCTGAAAACAGAGCAGTAATGACCAGTAGTGGGATAAGAGTGTCTTTACTGGAAAGCCTGTGCTTCCTAGAGCTTTAAAGGACCAGTTAGCCAATCAACTGGCAGTTGAGAGTAAAATAGTTTGCTTTTGAAAGACGCTATTACATATCATCTTTTTGCACAGTCTAAAAGAACTGTACTTAAAGAATTTTTTTTTTAATTTTTGAGTTCAGGCTAGGAAGATTTGGGGAAAACAATCTGCTGGTGGAAATAATTGTCTTATGAAGGCATTTTTCAAGTGCTTATGACTAACGTATTTTAGGGTTCAACAGATGAAAATACTGTCCTCCAGCTGCATTTGTTAAACAGAAGAGGATCGGGGTAGTGTTAGATTGTTGAGAGCTTTTCAGTCATCGGTAATGATAGGGCTTTGCTTGTGCAGGGCTCACCTTTTACCTATGCACATAGCAAATGTATGCTGCTGTGCCCTTAACAGCCTAAACCCAGGTCTACCATAGATTGGCTGTAATTCAGAATTTGTGTCATTTAATAAGTAGATTATAATTTGGTGGGGGAAAAATCCAAATTTGTTTAATTGATGTTCATTTGTTTTATTGTCTTATTAACTTAAGATTTTGTTTCTCTTCCTAGCAGTTTATCTTTGTTTTCTTTTGAAGACACGGGTCAGTCAGTTTGGTCTGTTTCATTCTGGGCTAGAAATAATAAAGAATAGTTTCACATTACCTATAGTCTTCTAGAATGTGGTTAAGAGACTCTTATCCAAAAAGAAATGTGAGTAAAGTACTGCTCGGTCCTTAAAATAAGGGAGGGCATTCATGGAGTTAGAGATCTTTGTTTCGCCTCATTTTGTATGTCGTTTCCATCCTGGCACCGACTCGGCATTGGAGGCAGAGTGCTGAATGCGGTACTGTTGCTGCCCGGCGTTCAGGTAGTTCACAGCCCAATATTTGTGAACACCGTGGCAGCTGGGATCAAGGAGGACAGGCCCTTAACGCGCCAGTCCTGTCCAGGAGTGTTTTGGGGGGAAGATTGGGACGGTGAAAGTCAGAAAAGTGTGAAAGAGCATTTCAAGCAAAAGGAATTTACATTTCAATGCAGGACTGTAAAAGTTCAGTCCCTATAAAAAACTACATACCATGTTTTACATAAACACTGATATTTAAGGGGGAGGAGGAAGAAGTGGAGCCATCAAAAGGTATGTGTGATATGAAGAAAACCAGGTGAAGGATTTGGAATATGATTAGAGATATACCAATAGTTGACTTACTACTCCAATTAACATATGGTTATAAATATCTTATCCCTAGATAGAGATCCGTTAGGAAAAGAGTCAACCAAAATGAGACTTTAGTTATAAATGTATGCTCAGTTCTGGTTTAATTGGCTGTGGTAGTACCTGGGCATTAGGATTTTGTAAAATTTCCACAGGTGATGCTAATGTGCAGTCAAGTTTGAGAAACACTGATCCATGGTCTGCCATCCTGCCACATTAAAGTTTGGTTGTTGTAAAACATACTTTATAGCATTCTCAGGATGTTGATAATAGCAACTACCAATTAGTGAGTATATGCTAAATTTCTGTTACCATGGTAGACTTTATTTATAAGCACAATTCTGCTATCATCCCCATTTTAGAAATGAGAAAACTGGCCCAGAGAGGTTAAGTAACTATTCCAAGGCCACACAGTAAATACCAAAGCTAGAATTAGAATCTTCTCTCCTGCAAACCACACTTCTTTGCAGATGTGAGACTGTATAGCCAGTTCCTTTTTGGGTTTTTAAAGTTAGTGAATCCATAATTGCCATGTTATTATTATGGTCAAAGTAATAGATTGTATCACTGGTCCAGTTTCCTCTCCACCCCTTACCTCACATCCACGCTCTTTGCTATGAGCAGTTCTATGCAGAAAAGAAGTGTATGCCTTTTCCCACACCTGAACTTTGGGTTCATCCACGTGACTTACTTTGGCCTGTGGAAACTTAGTGGTTTTGCTTTGACCAGACTCTGAAAAATCCATGTGTGATTGGGTTTGCACACTTATAGCTCAGCCATCACCAAACATTCGTGGGTTGCTTTGCCAGCCCCACAAGGAGAATGAAAACTACATTAAGCAGTGCCCAACTGCTCATCCAGAAACCTACCCAGGTCAGCCAACCCTCAGCTCACCTGCATATCTGTGGGAATAAATGATTGCTGTCTCAAGCCTTTGAGCTTTGGCATGGTGTGTTATACAGTGTATCTGTGGCTATAGTTAAGTGATAAGCAGATATAGCCTAAGTTCTCAAAGTTCCAGCAGAATTGCCAAATTCCAGTGTTCTTGCCTGTACTCTGAGAACTGGACAAAGAGAAACACTTAGGCTTTTAGAGTCTTGCCATATTATTCTTCCAAGGTAAAAAGGGAGATAAGATGCTGGAAAGGTAGTTAACTAGAGTCAGAGATTGATTATAGTCTATCACCTGCACATTCAGGAACCAAGCACTGACTACGGAATGGACTTCTCATAATTGACAAAGACCAGCACTTTTTGATAAACTTTTTGCACTTTTGAGAATTGTTCTGTATTTGTACTAATACAGTAGCCATTAATCACACATGGCTATTGAGTGCTTAAAGCGTAGCTGCCGAGACTGAGGAACTGAGTTTTAGCATTTACTCTTAAATTGCCACAGTCAGCTAGTGGCAACCTTATGGGACTGCACAGACAGAAACAACTTCCTTGCGGCTGTCAAGGAAACCACCCTCCTTTTAAATCATGAGTCCGCCACGTTCCTAAATAAAGGAAAGATTCTGTCAGCAAGAGCAAGGAAGTGGGGTAGATCTTAGGTAGGTAAGTACTATTATCTCTGGTTATTGTTCTACACAGATTTTCTATTTCTTGAGCCAGTTTTATTCATTTATATTTTATAAGTGAACTACCCGTTTTATTTAGATTTTTCAAGGCTATTAGAATAAAGCTGTTCTTAATATTCTCTTAAAATCTTTAAATCCCTCCTGCATCTGTTTTTTTGTTTTTGCTTTTTTAAATCAGCTTTATTAAGGTATAATTTACATGTAATAAAATTCATCCATTTAGGTGTACCATTTGACGAGTTTTGACAAATGCATACGATTGTTTCTGTCACCCGAAAGCTTTCTGTCCTGCTCCTTGGCTGTTAATCACTTCTTCCCACTTCCTGGCTTCAAGTAAGCACTAATTGGCTTTTGATCACTCGGGTTTTTGCTTTTCCAGAATTAATGTAAATAGAATCATACAGTATATAGTCCTTCACATCTGGCTTCCTTCACTTAGCATAATGCTTTACAAATTCACCATGTTATTGTGTGTTGTATCAGTAGTTTGTCACAGAGTTGTCTTCTGTTGTTTCTTCATCCACCAGGTGATGGACATTTGGATTTTTCCAATTTGGGGCTTTTAATAATAAGACTGCTATTAACATTCAAGTTTAAGTCTTATTTGTGAGCCTGTGTTTTTATTTCTCTTCGGTAAACACCCAGGAATGGGATTACTAGGTTCTGCAGGAAGTGTATATTTAATTTTATAAGAAATTGACAAACTTCCCATTGGGATACATGATAGTTCAATTCTGGTTGCTCTACATCCTCAGTCTTTAATTTTGACTATTCTAGTGGATATGTAACTTCTCAAGTAGTTTGTGGGTTTGATTTGCATTGCCTTAATGATTAATGACGGTCAAGGTGTTTTTTTTTGTATGCTTACTTGCTACTTGTAGATAATCTTTGTTGATGTGTTAAAATTTTTGTCCATTTTTTATAAGGTTGTTTGTCTTACTACTGATTTGCAAGAGTTCTTTACATATTCCTCATCCATATCCTTCCTAAGATAACAATATGTTATCTCCCTGAGGATGTGATGATGTTGGGTATATAAAATCCTACTTAGATTTCTTCATCCGTTTCCTTGAGTGAAAGCTTGTTGATTTATTTTCCTGTCGAAGATCATTTAATGTTTGATTGTTGATTGGGAGCTCGTCTTTGCAGTTCAGATTCCCTGCTTCACTTTCATTGTTTCGGCTTGTATACTTTGCTGAAGGAGATGGTCAGGAGGGACTTATTTTCTGTTCTTTTCAGAGATAAGAATAGACAACCTCCTTATAGGCAAGTCCATTGTCATAAGCTTTTTCTTCTATACTTATTAACAATGGGTATCTTTCTAGTTTAGTCCTTGGTCTCCCAGAAAACGGATACCCATACCACAGCTGCCTTGCCTGTGGCAGAGCGGGCAGGTTAGGACCCACCATTTCCCACTCTATTGCTCCATTATTATCTGTGTTCAGCCCCGGGCCCACTTTGAATTCTAGCACCAGACCTGCCACCATTGCGCATGGAAGCCCTCTTGGCGATGCTCCCGTCTTTGGTGCTAACTCATACCACCACTTAGCTTTCAGTCTGATTCCCGTGCATTGTTCGTAGGGATTGCTCAGAAAAACTTAGATTGATCAGAAACTTAGATTTCTGATCAACTGAGATTTTCCCTGATGGCTTGTTGTTGTTGCTTATTGTTGTTGTAGTTTCAAACAGGGCTGTGTATTTCTGAATTGCTTCTTTAAAACAGGTTTTTCATTCTCTCCTAGATTTAGAACAGAATAGTTAGGGATGAGGGCTTCGGGAGGGTAAAGGGGTGTAGACTGCTCAGGATGGGAAGTTAGTATGGGTAGAGGGATGTAGATTGCGCTGTGTGTTCAGACTGAAGAAACCAAAACACAATTTATTGTCTGTACTGAATCAAAAACCCCTATTTGATTTATACTTCTTTTATATCGTCTCCTAAAATATAGCAGAGTGTTGAATACATAATGTGGGCTCTGCAAATACCTGATTGGATTTTATTGAAAGATTTATTGGAAATCTTTCTAAAACTATACTTGAAGCCAATTTTTAATTGTTTATACATCTTTTTTTTTCCAGCTACGTGGTTGGAATAGGTTAAAGTAGCCACCAACCAGCATTATGTCTTTATGATTTAATCTCTGTGAGTTATTCTATGTTTCATGTAGGAATCATCTATTATTTTGGAAAAAGTGTACTTTTGGGGCTTACCTCACATAGGCTGCTTTCAGACCAGTTTCCTCTTTTGAACCAGTGAAGCTTTCTTTTCTTTTTTTCCACACATTCTTTTCTTCTCTTATTTTGTCTGCTCATTTCCGGTTGCCGTCACCACCTTATTCCTCGCCCAGCCGTCCTCTTATCCTTTTTATCTGCTAATCCACGAAAAGAAATAATATATCATCTTTTGAAAGAGAAGGTATATTTTTAGGGATTTTTCAGCTACATAAGGATCAAATGAAGTTTTGTTAACCAGAATTATAAAACAAATTTGAAATAATACTGTAGCGATGATAGGAGTTTACGTGTTACTAAAATTCTTTAAATATGCATTTCTAGGATATTTGAGAGATTTACTTTATGGTCATACTGCTCACTAAATGTATTTTTAGAATCTACTTTATTTTATGCAACAAATTATTATTATTAAATTTATACATTAATGACCAGTAAGACCATCAGAATTCATATACTGCACGAGATTATGGTCAATGTGTTCCTTAGCTGTGTTTGACTAATTAAAAAAAATTATCCGTTGCTTTTTGTATCTCTCTGCAGGTTTCATATTATGTGTATGGACTGTTCGTTTATGCTGAATTTCTGAACTGGGAGCACTTGAACTCTAAAATCCTCTCTTGGAATGCGTACTGTTGCATTTGTCTTCTAGAGTTCATACTTAGCAATCAAATGTGAAAACGTCACGATGAGCAGCCGACGGAAACGTGCTCCTCCGGTGAGAGTAGATGAAGCAAAGCAGCAGCAGCTTTGCTGGAACATGCACGAGGACAGAAGAAATGAGCCTCTCACCTTCAGTGATGACGAGCAGCCCAACCCAGGTCCAGGTTCCTCTTCTGCTCATTGCATCCTCCTGGATGATGGTCTGACGGAAGCAGTGGCTCACACAGATCGAAGGAGACGTTCGGAGACGGTGAGCCTCTCCAAAGCAATCGATAGAGAAGAGAATGCTGACAGTTTTTCTCCTTCATCTGCAAAGCTGAATATTGTGATTTCTCCCATTCACTTCGATAATTCTTGGAAAGCATTTCTAGGAGAATTCACTCTTCAGCCTCTTCCTGAACAGAGTTTAACTGAACATTTTCCTGAAAGGAGTTTTACACTGATGAGTTCGGAGTCAAGCAGTCAGTTCCTGATCTATGTTCATCCAGAATGCATAGATGTAGAGAAACAAGAAAAAGGACCTGGCGAGCCAATCAGTGTTTGCGACAAGGGAATCCGAGTAGAATCATCCTTCAGTGGTGAAATGTTGGAAGATTTGGGGTGGCTGCAAAAGAAGAGAAGAATAAAACTTTACCACAAACCAGAAGGGAATGATATTATTAAGGTACTCAATTTCTGGGGTGTCCTTTCAGGTTCTTCTTCTTTGGGCGGTGTTCTCTGAAGTCACTCTAGATGGAATGTCTGAAAAGCCAGGAATAAGCCTATCATTAAGTTTCAAAATACACTTTTATATCTATATTATAACTAGTTGTTTTCAGGCTGAACTTTTTCAAGTAGATCTTCCTGATTTCTCCTTTCCAGCTCTACTCTTAATGACTTGTTTTGGTCCTCACTATCTCTTTCTCTTCCTGTGGAAATCCTTTAACCATTTCCCTGCTTGCCTTTTCCACTCCGTCTGCGTTGTCTCTGGAATGGTGTTTGAAATGCAAGTGGAATTCTATTC
This sequence comes from Mormoops blainvillei, assembly GCA_004026545.1. Lineage (NCBI taxonomy): Eukaryota > Metazoa > Chordata > Mammalia > Chiroptera > Mormoopidae > Mormoops > Mormoops blainvillei. The sequence continues at coordinate 103,622 of PVJD01001231.1, forward strand.
TTTACTGCCTATAAAATTAAGTATAATCTGACATGTAAGTCCTTCCTTTGATAGACCCTTGTCTACTTCTCCTGCCTCACCGTTTATCACTCTGCTCTTTATTTTGTCCCCAAAATTCCAACTTGATTTGTTTCCTGCACGTTCCCTGCCATCCTTCCGCCTCTTTGCTTTTGCTCTCATAGTTCCCCCCGTCTAGGTTGTCCCCTTCCTCCCCTCTGATAATTCCTGGGTATTCTTTAATATTCACCTCAGATTTTACTTCATCTAGGGAGAGCTTTTCTTAAACTCCGTGGACGGTATTAATGTGCCATTTCCCATCATACTTGATGCATATGTTTAATTTGGCTTTGGTCTCTTACAGCGTACTTACATTTTAGATCTTTTTTCCTCATTGGACTGTGAAGTCTTTTATCTTCACAGCCTAGTGAAATGCCTGATACTGAAGAGATTTTCAATAAATGAAGGAATAAATTTATTATTCATTTCAGGCTCTGCTGTTCACTAGCCAAGCCACTGTGTGAATCACTTAAATACTCTAATTGCAGCCTCTTTCTGTATGAAGTATAAGTAATACCCATTCTTTTTACCTCATACAATGTTTTGAGAATCAGGTGAGATAACATAAGTAAATGTACTTTGTAAACTACGAAGCAGGTCAATATGCCTTCATGCTTAAACTTGAAAAGAAATTCTAATATGTTGAATTCACCTTTGTTCAGTTGAAAACTTGTGTCTTTTGCATTTCTCACATTAAAAAGCAATTACATTGTAGCCCTATTTTAATTTCCTAATTGACAGTAAGAAAGGAGAAAATTTAGAAGTATTAAAATATAATTAATTCTCCCCTAGACAATGAAAATCTGCAACCAAGCATTCTCTCTCTTTGTTGATTGTGAATGCCAAAATTGTGGCCCAGTGATAACAAGTAAGAATTCATGGATTTGTGTCCGTGTTCTCTCCACCTCCCTGACAATCGAGTTTTGCTCTATTGTGTGTTCCTTGATCTTGGTTTTTATAACTATTTAAACATTTATTGCTACTATAGTAAGCCCTCTCTAAGTGAACACAAGCCAGAATAAAAATGAAATACAATCTTTGCCACCCATTCCTATGTAATGCTGGGTTGGATTCTTGTTCTTTAGTGAAAGAATATGGGAATCTCAACGATTAGGGAATAAGGTCCAGGAAAACAGAGGGGAATAGGGGAAACTTCACTTACTAGGCACCTACAATTAGGAAGTTTTTAAATTGTATCACCTGGGCTACTTTACAAAGGTTTCTGTCCATTTCGCAAATGAGAACATTTTGGTCAACACCAATCAATTATTTTGCTGTTGATCTAGGTCCTAAATACCAGTGTCATTATTCAAATTCAAGTATTTCGACTGTAAAACTTCATACTGCATTGCTTCACCAGAAGCAAGACATAAAACGTTAATCAAGTTCAGTTTTCCTGTGCATTTAATATTTGATCTAGTAACAGGGATTCCAAAATCTAATTCCTGTCATGTAAGACAGGATCTTCTAAGAACACCTGCATCCTTAACCAATTCCACTGATTATTCTGATGCTGATCAAGTTTGGAAATCATTGACTTGGTAGGTAGGATTAGGGTTCTCATACAACCCCCAGGGTTGGTTCCAGTTAAGGAAGTATTTTTTTCCTAGCAACTTGAATGATGCATTGCACATAGTAGGTGCTGCATTTGTGGAATGAATTTGTTACTGAAAGTGAAAATATGTGAGGGAGATTTGATAAGTATATATTTGGTGTTTGTCAGGCAAGTACTGTGAATATTTTTTTTAAATGGTGATGGTAAAAATGTTTTTCTTAAGTCCTCATAAAGAGTGGCTTAGTACAATTAAAATACTTTTATGTTGATCAATTCTTTGTAGGTTGGAATTTATCTTTTGGAAGATGGCCTAGCGAAACTAGACTTTTTGAGTGATGCAAGTTCAAGAATGAAAAAGTTCAATCAACTCATGAAGAGAGTGATGGAAAAGTTATATAATTTTATTGTTCCAGGTAATTTTTAAAGTAAACTTTAAAAAATTGATGTAACTTGAGTTGTAGGTTCCCCTCAACTCTAAAACAGCTAATAAAACCGTAATAAAAGTTATTCAACCTCCATAAAAATCTCTGTATGACAAAATTATACTTTTTTGAAATGACCCTACTAATATAATTTGTGTCTTTATTTGCTTAATACTGTGCTTAGTTTATAGTAAATAGCCAAGAAATATTTGTAGAGTCAATAGGCAGAGTGTAAAGGGACCTGAGCTGACGAGAATTTTTTCAGTATTCCTATATTTTGTTGTGGCCACAGATTTTTGGCTGGCCTTTATTCCGCCATTCCTTTGCATCCTGAAAAATATTCTCAAGAGTCTGCTTCCCAAAAGACCATTTAATTTTGCTACCGTTTCTTGGCAAGACGTTACATCCTTGGTCAGGGCTGCAGCTTCAGAGTCGCCTGCCATTGGTTCTCAAAGGAGAGCGTGGCTGCATTGGTGCAGCCCATCAGCACTGCTGGGAGACAGCTCAGATGCTCCAAGTCCTGCTTGAAGTGGGACAGTGCTGTTTCAGGTGCAAATTTTCATACTGAAATATTTGGAAAACAAGTTTTTAGCTTGATTGTTGAGTTGTTTCTGCAGGGCATTCTTTGTAAAGCTTCATAATGCTAACAAAATAAATCATTTTGCATGTTAAAAACTTAAAAAGAAGAAGAAATCTCTGGTTTCAGAATTGGAAGGAATGATTTTAAATACATCTAGACTTCCAAAAGTTAAGAAATTCATTATTCTGTCTTTTAAAACTAATACACTATGAACTTTTCAAGGGAAAACTTCAAAGGATTTCAAATTGAAACTTCAATTTAATTATCAGTACTAGATTATACAACTATAGTAGCAGTCTGAAATAACCAAACCTATAACTAAACATTAATTGTAAACTTTTGAAAACCTTACATGGCATATTTTGTATTGAGAAAAGTAAATTATGTGTTTGTGCTGCACTCTTTCCTTCGCAGAACATGTAACATTATGTCCTCTTAACAGTGTATATAGATCTTTTGAAACAATTTGGAAATGAATCATTAGCTAATGGAGGTTTGTTAATTTGTTCAAGATTTTGAATTTTTTTTCACGTTATAGTGGGCACAAATCTTTCACATGGCAGTTGTTCCCAACAAATGAATAAGATATTCTTACAAATTTGTGTTACTGGTTTACACATGTATCTCCTAATTGGCTACAGCTGCTACCAGAGCCTTTTTTAGTATAAGATATACAGTGGGAACCATTCCCTCATTAGATAGAGAGAAATTATGTCTGCATATGGATATTTTTTGTATGAAGACATAAAAATGAAATGAATTATCCGTTTATAAACTGCAAAAGATATTTACACTTAGTCCCTCAAAGGTTTTTCAAATATCTACAATGGGCAAAGCATGTGCCAGCTCTGAGGAGCTATAAAAACAAAAGACAACCTTTGCCCTCCAAGAACATTACAGTTCACTGTAGAAGGGACAAGTACACATAGATGATTGCACTTCCAGGCGGAATGCAATGCGTCACTATATCCAAAGTATAAAGATATTACATGAACACAGAGGAGAACATTAATTCTAACCCACGGGGGAAATGCCACGGAAAAAGTATGAGTTGAATGATGGATGGGTAGATTTTTGATCAGTGAAGTGGAAGGGTAGGGCCCTCCAGTCACAAAATACCAGTTGAAGTCCCCAGAGTTGAGAGAGTGCATGGTATGTTTTTGACTTAAGAATTCCTTGTAGTTATAAAAGATGGATCGGGTTGTTTTGAGTACATTGTTGTTGGATGTACAGATGTGTTGGAAGAGGATGAGGAAGATTCAGATAGCGAGCCAGAGGGACAGGACATTGATGAGCTCTATCACTTTGTGAAGCAAACACACCAGCAAGAAACACAGTCCATCCACGTGGATGTCCAGCATCCCGCATTGATTCCTGTGTTGAGACCATACCAAAGAGAGGCTGTCAACTGGATGCTGCACCAAGAGCATTTCAGAAGCGCCCCCACTAGTGGCAAGTATAAGATGCTTCAAGAGAGGCATATTGATCAGAGGGATTATATGAGAGAGAGGGTGGGAGAGGGGGAATTGATCATTAAACAAATCATATTAAAAAGGTAGGATAGAATGGGTATTACTGTGAACAAAGTGATTTTCTGAAATACCCCTCAAAATTGAAGTCTAGAGAAATTCATCTGTGAACTCTGTTACCCTTAAATGTTTGACCTGGTTTCTCTAGGCAAAATAAAGGCCGCCTTGATTGGAATTTTTAAAAACCCAGTGATTTTTTACATGTCTTTCCAACTAAGAACTGCTTTTGGAATCTGACCAGGTGGGAGTCATCTTCAAGAGGCTTCACAATTTGATGCTGACTGTTAGTGACAAGAGCAGATTCACAGAAGTGGGAGATATGTGATTAATCTAATTTTCCTAGGTGTGCATCTATTTCATTTACTATGCAAAGTAAATAATAAAATAAAATGTCACTTCTTCATCACCCAAAGGGATGGGCATAATGTAAGATTTTTCATGACAGTTTCTTGCTCTTCCTGTGTAGATTTATTTTAGTTAATGATGAGCAGCTCTTGTTTCTCCCATGAGTTTAACTTCTGATTTTTTTATCCATCAGGCTTCATTTTTTTAAAACTTTCTATTTTGGAAAATAAATATCAATTTATGGCCAATGTTAATTCTTCCCATTTCTCCTCCTCCCATACTCTGAATTATTTTGAAGTAGTAATAATTGTATCATTTTATCTGTTAATATATCAGTTTATTTCAGTAAAGGATAAGGGTTCTTTCAAGCAGATATAAAATATATGTATAGTGATGAATTTTAAAACCCAATAATTCTTTAATGTCCCTAAACTCTCTTCCTCCTTTCCCATCCTTCCATCCTCCAGTTTTCTCTCTCTCTCCCTCTCTCTCTCACAAGTTGTTCAAATCTGAATTGAAATAACATCTGTACATTGGATTAATTGCTACCTTATAAGTTTCTTTTAATACGTAGACTTTATCTCCTCTCCCTCATTCTGTTTTTTTTTCCCTTACAACTTAATGTGTTGAAGAAATTGTTAGCTCTATAGAGTTCCCTACAGACTGGATTTTTTTCCTCCAAAATGAAATAATTTTTCATTAATTAATTTTGTTAAGGTATAACTTATGCACAAAAAAATGTACAGATCTTAAAGGCTTAGTTTGATAAGTTTTGACAAATCGATGCAGCTGTGTTACCAGCCATCCAATTAAGACACACGACTAGACTTTCCCAAAAGTAGCCACTAGCCACACATGCCTCTGGAGATTTGATATGTGTCTGTCCAAATTAAATGCTCTAAGTTCAAAAGATACCAGATTTCAAGTAATACAATAAAGTGTGAAATATCTCAGTAATAATTTGTATATTGATTACATATTGAAATAATATTTTGGTCCTCTTGGGCTAAATAAAATAGACTGTTAAATTGGTTACCTGTTTCTTTTTATATTTATATCTTAAAGTGCTGACATAAAATATTTCCATCAACCTAGAAAGTTCCCTCATGGCCCAGTCAGTTTTTATACTTCACCCCCCTCAGGAGGCAACTGTTGTCACCATAAATTAGCTTTGCCTGCTTTTGAAACAATAAATGGAACCCCTGGGGTCGGCGGAGAGTTGGCTTCTTTCGACATAATGTTTGTGAGATTCACCCATGCTCCACATACAAGTAATTCATTCTTTTTTGTCCACATACTGGATTTTCTTGATTGTCTCACATGTCATTTAGTAGTTATTCTGTTCCCTATGGTTCCCGTAAATTGAAGCTTTTGTCTTTTAATTGTTCCATTTTATAAACCCTGTGTATTTATACTACTACTTCATCTATTAATCCCTAATGAAAGCAACAAAAATTACTTGAGTTTTACTGGTGGGTGGAGACATACTTCCTATTTGGCTTTTGGTTTAAACAACTTAAAATATTAAGGGGAAGGATAGTAGAAAATTCTGGTTGAAACCAGTGTTATGGTTTTAGATGTTTTTTCCTAATTAAGTAAGCCTTTCCTCTCACTCTCAGACCCATATAAAAGGCTAGATCTGATTTGGATTAATGTATTATCCTAGTAACATATGTCTGTTGAGTTAAAGACTAGGCAGCTTTTTGAAGGACTTATAAAAGATGAACTACTTTCCTTTATGGGGTAGGAGGTGATTTTACGTACCAGTTTTCTTTTACTGTTAATCCTCTGTTGTTGGCTGTACTTTGTGTTTCTGCCTTACCACTTGCTTATATGGAAACAGTTTGTGCCCAAAGCAAAGGAAGCTAAAGAATAGTATCAGGAGAAAGAGTGAAAGGGATCCTACCTAGCCTTTTTCTAATGTGCATGTCGCTTACCAGGCTAGACTGTCTGCTAATTTATTTTTACCTTAATATCATGATCTGGCAGAAGAGAAAACCAACAAAACTTGTTTTTATGGTTATTTTTTTTCTTTAGAAAATGCCCTGCATTTCCTATGGCGAGAGATCATTACATCTGAGGGTTTGAGACTCTACTACAATCCATACACAGGCTGGTATGGCAAAATTTTATACATTTGATATTAAAAATAAATCTTATGAGAATCTGTATGAGTCTGGTCATATATGTCTTTAACCTTGGCAGTCCCTAAAGAAGGAATACTAAGTTAAAGTATTATTAGACATTTTTATAGACAAAATAGCTATAGAATTAATAGCATTTGTCATTTTTCAGTAAATGAATGTTCTATAAGAGATTTGAGATGCTTAGTTATTGATACATAAGTAGATTATAATCCTAAGTAAAAATGTCAACTTATTATGGGTCAGTTTTTATATTTTGCATTGAATTTTTCAATGCCCATCATAAAAGAGTTTTAGGAATCACTGAACATGATTAGTGAATCAGTAGTTATCGCCCTTCTTATTTTTTAGTCCCAAATTCATAAAGGCCATAGCAAGAAGGCTGGCACGCCGCCTCTTACTTGAGAAGGGAACACGATGGCTGTCTCCCAGTGCTGCACTTGTTTCTGCAGACCTGGTTGTCAGCTCAGGCAGTTTTTTGATTATCGCAGTTCTTATATTTATAAAATAGGGACGTGAATTTTTGCACCTTAAAGTGCAGTTTTAAAGTTAGACTTTGTGCATTTTTTCCAGTTCTCTTTGAGAACTGTATAATTTTTATTTGCAGTTCTATGATGTGTTTTTCTTCTTGTTGTTTTTTTTCTGTTAGCATTATCCGTGAGCACCCAAGTGCTGGGCCGCAGTTGTTCGGTGGAATCTTAGCAGATGAGATGGGTCTTGGAAAGACAGTGGAGGTTTTGGCCCTGATTCTGACACATACTCGACAAGATGTCAAACAGGATGCCCTGACTGTTCCTGAGGTGGGAGTACCACACGGCTTGGGGCAGCAGGGGATGTGTGTTCTCATAAATCATCGTATGTTGAACATTTGCTTGGCACTGCAGTCAACACTTACAGTTTATGCTGCAGCTAATGGCCTATTAGTTGTTAGTTAACTTCAAGTGGGTATGGAATATGGGATGTTTGTGACCTGCCGTGGTTTTTTTAAGTGATGTTGGCCAACGGGGAAAGGGAATGTTCTGTCACCAAGCTTCCTTTCAGTTGCCACAGAGACTCCCTTAGGATAATACTGTTACTTAAATATTCCATCACTACTACAGGTCTCCATATTACCACCAGATAGTTTTAAGGACTATTTTTTAAAATGTGAACAAATCTCAGATGTGTAAAGCAAGAATGTAATCATTAGAGCTTTGTTAAAGGATATATAGCTTAGTAGTTAGAGTACTATAGGAAATAAACTCTTAAGTCCTTGTTCTAAAATATATACATGTTTCAAAGTGTAAATTTTAGAGATTAAAAAACAATAATTCCACTGAGGAAATACTTTCCTCATACTTTTCCATAATAAAATCTAAAATCTAAAATTAAATATTGTGAAATTAAGCTGCTAATTTGGGTATAACTATAATTACCTGTAAGGCTCACCATGCTCACAACCTTAGTGATTATATGGTCTTTTGATAGGGTCAGTTTTGTAAAGTTAACCTTTCAGATTTGAGAAGGTAATAGAAAATGTCTATTTTCTTTGTAGAAAAATGAGTTGGAGTATACAGTTATAACTATTAGTGACTTCTTTCGGGCACTTTCTTCATTCTAACTTATTCTTAACATTATCTTAAATTCAGTGGGTTAATCCTTTATTTAAATAAGCCTTAAAAAGTTACCTGCAGCCCCAGCTGGTGTGGCTCAGTGGATTGAGTGCCAGCCTATGAAGTGAAAGGTCGCCAGTTCGATTTCCTGTCAGGGCACATACCTGGCTTGCGGGCTAGGTCCCCAGTTGCAGGTGTACAAGAGGCAGCCAATTGTTGAATCTCTCACAAATCGATGTTTCTCTCCCTCTCTGTCTCCTTCCGCTCTCTCTAAAAAGAAGTAAATAAAATCTGGGAAAAAATGTAACAAAAGAAAAAAAATTACCTGCAAAAGTCCGCACTTAACGTTTCGATAATTAAGGTAATAAGTACAGTTTAAAAAAGTGATAGCTAGCTATAAACCCTGAAATAAAAAATAAGTTTTGTATGTATGAATAGCATATTTAGCCCCTTTTTTATAACTTTTTACAACTCTTTGGCTTCTTAATAGAAGGAAGGTTAATTTTAATAAGCAACTCAGAATACTGAAAGCAAAGCACTGTGTGACTACTGAATGTTGTTTATATCAGGGAAAAGTGGTGAATTATTTCATTCCATCACATTATTCTGGAGGACAAGTAAAAAACACAGAAACTCAAAATATGGGAAGTGAACCAAAAGAAAAAGTTCAGTGCCCCCGTAAGTATAAAATCTCTTAAAGAAAATATCTTTTTACAATGTTCTCTGTTGTAGTTCTTGTAATCTTTAGAGATATCTCGTAATTTTATGAATAATTGCTTTTATATAGTTGTTTATACTTTGCATAAATGGGTTCAATTACAAGTCATAGTATCTTAACAAAAGTAGAGATTATTTTTTGACTTGGTCCGTGTAATGTTTGCTCAATATTATATTTAAATTTCTTTAGCTTACAGTTTAAACCAGACTTTGTTTATTCTCAAGCATAACTACTTTAATTTCTGCTAGCAAATTAATGTTTCCCTTGTTAATAATAGCATATACATAGGTAATTGTGAGAGGTTTTGTTTTATAATCTTAAATAATAGTTGCTTGGTAAGATTAACAAATTCATGACTAATTCTTTCTTAAATTGTTTCCATTATAGGAATATATTTCTTAAGGTGTTGAGATAGATTTTTATTACATATTCTTCAAAATGACAGGATATAGATAACATACCTTCAACAAATCTTTGATTTATTTTTTATTAACTTGGTCCTCAGTGCACATTAAGATTAACTGAGCTTTATTTTCTTTTAATTATTTTGACTGAGTTAGCATATCTTTTTGCATTTAGCTACACGTGTGATGATCCTGACAGCTGTGAAAGAAATGAATGGAAAAAAAGGGGTTTCCATCCTTTCCATCTATAAGTATGTCAGCTCTATGTACCGATACGATGTGCAGCGTAACAGGAGTCTTCTGAAACGGATGCTGAAATGCTTAATCTTTGAAGGTCTTGTGAAACAGATCAAAGGCCATGGTTTTTCTGGGACTTTTACACTGGGGAAGAATTACAAGGAAGAGGATATATATGATAAAACAAAAAAGCAGGTAACGGAGCACTTACTAAGTAGCTATATGTGAGGCCTTACAGAATGAGTTGGCAGATCCCATGTTGACACTATAGCTCTTACAGTGTGAAGATAAAAAACAAACCAGTTAGGAACATCATTTTAGGGCTGTGACTTTGGTTTTCTACTTCCTGAATATAAGTTCCATCAAAGTAGAAACTTTATCTTAGTTGCCATTAAGCCCAGAGAAGAGTGCTTGGCATATAGCAAGTACTCAAATATTTATTGATTATTTTATAAAATAAGTTGGTTAAGCATATTATGAAGTTTAACTTCTCTGTGCTGTTGTCAGCAGTTTTCAAGTTTGTTTTCTATATTTAAAATGTTAACGATAACTTGTATGTGCATAGCTCTTCATATACATTTTGAATCTTTTATATAAATTCTCACTTTGCCCATGTTCGTCTTATAAAATTTTTACATTTTGTTATAAACCTGCTTCTTTGGGGTAGTTAATTTCAATTTGCTTTTAAGAAAATAGATACAAATTTGTCAACATGAATCAAGGGAACACTAATGACAACAAATCCAAGTATGGAGCTACCAGCTTGGCTACGGTGAAGTGTTAGGTGAGAAAGTTCGTTTCCTTGAGTAGGGAGTCTCCAATAGTTTTTCCTCTGGCAGGGTAGAAGACTGCATGGAACTTCTGCGCTCTTACTAAGTCTTCTGTCACCAAAAAAAAAAGACAATCTCCCTCTGTTGGTACTCTCCATTTCATGTTCAGCATCCCAACTCCTCTGTTCAACCTTGGCTCTGACATCCCTTCTAGGAAGCTACTACTGGCACCTGCCCCCTCATCACAGCTCCTCTCAGCTACACCCGCTTCTTACACATTCCTGTAGAATCGCTTTACTTTTTACTGTTCTCTGTTTTCCAATATACCCCTTTCAGAGCAGGGACTAAATATTCTTCACATTTGTATCCCCAACATTACACAGAATTGGCATTCAGTAAGTAATTGCAGGAAGTGACACAAATAGAAAGGAGAAAGACTGGCTTTATTTGCTAAATGCGGGAACTAGCTATTTTTTAGTTCTTGGTATTTTTATAATTGCCCTAGTTTTTGTATATTATGTATTGTAAACTGTTAGTTTTTAACTGTGTTAGGCAGACTATAAATTATAAGAAGTTAATGCCAGAGTATTAGTAGCTCCCTTTATCTTTCCAATTCTTATTTTCTCCAAATCTTACACAGTAAGCGGTTCTTTTATTTTAGACCTGCTGACTGTGGGGAAGGCTCTTACTGAGGGCACGTTGAAAGCCACTTATCAGCAGTGATTCTCCTCAGGAAAAAAGAGTAGCAGGATTTTTATGCAAAGAACATAAATAAAGTTGGGAATTTAACTTCAGAAATGTAACTTGTTGAAGTAAATTACGTGATGTTTTTCATAGGCAGTTTGGAGTCCAAGGAAAATTCAGAAAGAATCCAGGAGATCAGTGAACAAGGACACAGACTCTGAGTACCTGCCGTCAAACACCTCGGATGATGATGACGATCCATACTATTATTACGACAGGCCCAGGAGAAATCGTAGTAAAATGAGGAAAAAGCCCGTTTCGTCTACAAAAAAGGAGAAAAGTCAGCCTGACATCGATCTCAGTTCACTAGATCGCGGTGCAGCTACCAGTGACTCTGGAATTGCCGACGTTACCACCTCCAAAAGCACCTGTGTCCTTGAAGTCCAGCAAGAACATGCACCAGAGGACCACGCCAGATCCCTAAACCCTGCAGGTGGTGACACCCCGCATTCTAATGTCATGAGTCTCTGTAACTCGTCTGATTATCGCTTCGAGTGTATATGTGGTGAACTTGACAATATGGACCGCAAGCCTCGGGTCCAGTGCCTGAAATGCCACCTGTGGCAGCATGCAGAGTGTGTGAATTACGAGGAGAAGAATCTGAAGATTAAGCCTTTCTACTGCCCCCACTGCCTGGTTGCAATGGAGCCAGTGTCAACCGGAGCAACGCTGATCATCTCGCCCAGTTCCATCTGTCACCAGTGGGTGGATGAAATCAACAGGCACGTGAGGTCCTCATCGCTTCGAGTCTTGGTAAGGCAGTTTGCGCTCTTTAAACGAACAGGAAAATGTCAATTTTTGCTCCTTTAGGGTAGTTTTTATAATCTTTGTCTCTTTGCTGTTCATCCCCCAAATTAATGAGATAATATTAAATCAGAACTTGAAGAGGAAATTGAGAATATGAAATAGAAAAGTAGACTATTTTTTTCTGATATCAGAAGTTCAGAAATTAAGTACTTGAGCAGAAGAATGTGAAAGCTTTTGAAAAAGTTCTTTATCATGTAAATGAAAAAGTCTTTGTATGAGCATTTATACTCAGAGAGAAATGCAATTCAAAAACGGCATTTTATGATAGTGTAGCTACTTACCTGATTCATCATCTCTTAGCTCCAGAATTATCCCCTGAAGCCTCAGTTACCTCATCTGTAAAATAAGAATTTACTTTTTCAACACCTATTTACTGAGCACCTGTTTTGTGCCAGGAACTGTGCTAAGTCCTGAAAATAGTATCCCCTCACGGACTTACTGTGAAGATTAAATTATTTGCTAAAGGACCGTCCTGTGGTATGTGGTCATTCAGTGTCATTGTTTACTGATACTAGGGTTCTGCATTCAGCTCTTCTTTTCTTTCTGTTCAGATGTTATTGCAGGTGTTCTATATTTCAGCCCCTATAAGGCATGGAGAGAGAATGCAGTAAGAAGCAAAACACCATCTTTGCCATTGAGGAGCTCTGTTCTGTGGGGTAACCAGACCTCAGTTTGAATCTTGGCTCTGCCAGTTTTGAGCAAGTCACTTTATGTTTCTTACGTGTGAGATAGGAACAATAACAACCTCTAACAGGACTGTCGTTGAAGATAGCTATAGCTTAACACAGTGGCTGACACATGCAAGGTGCTCAGTAAATAATAGGTCATACTCTCCTAATTTTTCATACCGTTGTGCTTTTACACGTGCTGTTGATTCCATCTGCCTTATGACAGATATACCTATATGTCATGTCCTTTTCCCCTTTTCTTCTCCTTGAGAACTCCTAAATTTTCTTCAAGATCCACCTCAGATTTTAACTCCTTTCCAAGTTGACCTTCTCAGTCATAGAATCGGTCCTTTCACTGTGAAGCAATCCCATTTACTTCTTTGACACTTCCTTTTACACTGCTCCTGTTATTAGCCTTCCACACTAAAATGTGTCCCTCTCTAGGCAGGTATGGAATGTATCTCAAAACATGTTTGTTTCTAAACAAGGAGAAAGAGCTCAGTAAGTGTATGAATGAATGATTATTTCAGTTACCTTTGAGAGCCTTTCTGCAGTTAGCTGTGTCTGTGCTGATTATTTCCTAGGTGTATCAAGGAGTGAAGAAACATGGCTTTTTACAGCCTCATTTTTTGGCAGAACAGGACATAGTTATCATTACCTATGATGTCCTTCGTTCGGAGCTAAATTACGTAGATATCCCACACAGCAACAGTGAGGACGGGCGTCGCTTACGGAACCAGAAGCGCTACATGGCCATTCCCAGCCCCCTCGTAGCTGTGGAGTGGTGGAGGATCTGCCTCGATGAAGCGCAGATGGTTGAATGCCCTGCTGTAAAGGTGAGCGTTTCTGCAGAATCTTTTGAGACTGGGGAAGAGACAAGGGGTAAGGGACTGGGAGAAGCTGTCCATAGAAAATTTAATCATTGCAGTGTAATTAACCCACAGAATTGTTGTTGGCCAAAGCTTACTGTTAAATACTCTTACATTTGCTTTTCTCTTATGCCGTGAACTGCACAACCCTTAGGAATTTTTTTGGTACTTTGTGAATCAATGCTCTGTACGCAATGCTGATGTGTATTTGAATAAGATGGCAGTTTATGTGTGAGGCAGATCAAAGTCAACTGTATTTGGGGACTTTAGCAAGCATCATATAATCTTTGATGGCTTTGGGCCGAAGTTGACTTTGGCAATTTTTATCAGACACTAGATGGTAATGATAAGATAGAATTTTGATTCAGCCTTTGTCATACATGTCTTTATTCTGTCATCTTTGGCCAGTCTGCAACCTGTCCTAAATTTTTGAATCAAATCTGTTTTTACAGTGGTTCCCATCTGAAAGGTGGGGTGAGGATGTATCAGTTATCCAGGGAACCTTTTCATTCTGCATATACTTGGACTACCCTTCCTTTCTTGGGGGCACATGGCATCTAATGGGAAACACTGTGCTATACGTTGGCCCATGGAATAGAACAGTCAACACTGAGGGCGACAACTGCTAAAAAAGAACAAATGCATCTGACCTGAAGCCTAGCTTTCCATGGGCGGCTTTCATGAGTAAACATTCCTGACTTCTGTGTTTTTCCTGGTGTTTTTTCTTCTTTTTTATTCCATACCTCTCTGATCAGGCTGCAGAAATGGCTCAACGCTTGAGTGGGATCAATCGCTGGTGCATCAGTGGCACTCCCGTACAGAGAGGACTGGAGGGTAACGTATGGCCTCCACATGTGTTGCGCATGTTTGGGAAGCTTAATTTTCTTGGAGAGAAAGTATCGTTATGTTTAACCCTTGCTAAAATCCTTACTGAAGTGATTATACATGTATATATATTTGACTCCCAGCAGTTTTAAGCATTTATCTTTGTAAATGGAACTGGGTGATTTTTGTTTGTAGGTATGAGGACAGATGTATAGTGAGAAGTCCCAGTGTCCTAAGCTGAGCAGCTACTGTTTCTACCTCAACAGTGTAGATGTGGGTCGAAACCGAACTCCGAGTCCCCAAGCTGTAGGTAGAAAACAGAAAGAACCTGACAAGACAGAGAGGGGGGCTTGATTTTAATTGGCTATATCTATAAAAATAGGATCATAAGTTTCATTGCCTGAATTCACAAATAGTGGGACTATAATTTTACTGATTGTAAAAGTTATAAAACATTAATAGCTGTATAGTATCATGCTATATGGTTATACCATTATCCCTTTAACTGTTCCTCTTCGTAGACATTTAGATTGTGTCTAGTTCGCTCCTCCCCCCACATACACATTATAACTCATGTTTCCGCATAATCTAACTCATGTAACTTTTTCCAAAGAGTAGACATTGAATTTTTAAAACTTTTATTCAAGTTGTGAATATTTAAAACAAAAAGTTTAAATGTTTCATATAACAAGTTTCCTAAAAAGCTGTCATTAAAATGTAGTTAAATTATAAAATGTAAATAGTCCTATGGCAAATATCGATCCTCAAAAATTATCTTCCTGAAAATTTAAGTTTTTCTATATTTGCGTTCATCAGGATAACTTACCCTTCTGCTAAAATAAAAATGTAAACATCCATTACTGTGACCTGAGAAACAGTATGTTTTTTGACAATTATTTTTAGGAAGAAAAAGATTACCTAGGGAGATTTTATAAGCACATACTTACACATTTGTATAATTTTAGTAACTTACATTAAAATACATATTTATATTATAATATCACGGTAATTAAAGGGCCAGATTTAGTGGTCTGCTGTTATATTTGGAAACTACTCAAATTGTAGATGTTTAGTTGTTACTGAGATCTCATTGAGCTCAAAAGTTAACTTAGATGGTACAGAAAAAAGAAAATGAATATCAGAGTTACTTTTTTCTAATTTTAATTTTTCGAAAGAACACAAGCAACAATTCCTCAGTTCCCTGGGTAGGGTGTCTCAGATATGTGAGATGTTGGCAGGTGCTTTGGGCACTTGTCACCATTCAGCTTTCAGCAGTGGTGACAAGTTGCCTTCAGCAAACATTGAGAAATGTTTTTAAAACCAGCTTCATTAAGGTATAAGTGACATATGATAAAACTGTAAATACTGAAAAGGTAAAATTTAGAAACTTTAAACATATGTGTATATACATGAATCTACTTCCACAATCAAGGTAATCACCTCCCAAAGTTTGTTCCTGCTCACCTTACCTAAAAAGAGCTTTTCCCAGACTTTCTGGAATTTTAGGTTGTATTTCCTTTTTGAGTCCATAGCTCTCTGATGTCCTTAGCACTCTGATTCTCATGGTATATCTGTCCTTTTTGTGGTTATAGGACAGTGAGAATGTTAGTCTGCTGTGAATTACTGTGTTGTATGTGGAAGTGGAAGTCTCATTTATTTTCTTTTTGTATTAGACCAGCCTTTTTTAACCTTGGCCCCATTGGCATTTTGGACTAGATGGTTCCTTTTTGTTGGCAGCTGTCCTGTGCATTTTAGGATATTTATCTTCTACCCACTGGTTGTACTCCTGCAGTTGTGACACCCACAAATGGCTTTAGACATTGCCAAATGTCCCCTGCAGGGCAAAATTGCACCCCTCTACCTCCACCTCAGAACCATAGCGTTAGACTGATAGAGACAAATCAGATTTGGTAGTTTATTAATTAGCAACAACCCAGAGGTCTTGTGACTTCCAGATTGGCCACATATTGAGCAAGAAAATGAGGCTAGGATATTTTCAGTCCATAATTTGCCAGGCCTTTTGTCTGTTTCCACAGGCAAGCTGATACAAGGTCAGACTATACCTGGAAAGTGAAACAGGCAAGATCACTGCTCCCTCCCCCACCCGCCACATCCCATGTCTATGTAATATACTTGTTTGTATAATTTTATACCAAGTATTGGTTTGGGGAGGCATATGAACCTAGGTTCACATCCTGACTTATGAGTTGTATGTCCATAAACAAATTGCTTAATTATTCAAATTCTTGTTTGTAAAATAAGGTGTTTTAAAGATTAATTTTAACATAGTTTGCAAAGTATTAGGCACAGTTCCTGGCAGATAATAAATATTCAGTGATGGTAGCTGCTTCCATAGCTGCTTATATTATTTTTATTTTTCACTTATCTGCTCATTTATTTTAGTTTTCTTAAAAATGTACACTTTAACTTAAGTATTTTATGGTGCATTTATTGCTTCGTTTATTCTTTTTGAGATATAATAATGTGCAAAAAAATAGACAAGGTCCCTGACATTATTAAGCCTACAGTTTAGAGGAAAACATATATTTGTTTAACTACCTAGAAAAATATAAGATTGCAATCAAGATAACTTTATATATGAGATAAATAAATAATTCTAACTATAACAATTTCAAAAAAAGGCGTCGGGTTCTGTGACATCACATAAAAAGGGATACTGAAGGCAGGGAAAACTGAACCGGTGACATGAGCTAGGTAAAGAGGGGGGAATAATTCTCTATGTAGAGGAAACAGAAAATATAAAGATCATATGGCAGGAAGAGACCAAAAGAACATTGGTGTAGCGAGGGTGCGAACAGCTGAGAAAGCACAGTAGGTTGGGAGATCGATTGGATAGGCACGCATTGGACCATGGAGGGTATTGCTGGTCATGATGAAGAATTTTACTTATTTGTTTTCTTAAGAACAGTAGGAGTTATTGAAAGAATTTAAACAAAGTCATTAAGGATCATCCCGTGGATAGATTATATTACAAAAGATCACTAGTTGCAATATAGAGAGTGCTTTACGAGTGGGGCACAGCGGGTTGGACACTACAGTTGACTGGCTACAGTAAGTAATCTAGGCAAGTAAGGCCAGCATTTTGGATTTGGACCAGGCTGTCTCGAGGAAGTACAGCAAAGTGGATAAGGAAGAATGAACAAGACTTAATGATTGGTCAGGAAATGCCAAAGTTTCTGACTTGCATAACTCCATAGATAGTGGAAATACTCACCAGTGAATAGTACTAGAAGAGAAGCATGTTTGGGCAAAAAGACTATGGATTTGATTTTGGCAGGTTGAGTTTGAGGTATCTTTGGGACCTCAAAGAAGAGGTACATGTAGGCAGTTGGATCGATTTGGGTAGGAAATCTAGATCTGTGAATAGATCTGCATCTAAGCAATGGTTTGTGTTTTTTTTTTCAGATATTACTGAGTCTCAGGAACCATCAGAGTAATTTAATTCAACCTAAATATTTATTGGTCATCTTTATATGGCTTCTAAAAGAGAATATATGCCAATCGTGAACATGTTTAGCAATACAGAAAAATATAAAGAAAATTATACTTAGCTGTAGTCTTCATTTGACGACATAGCCACTGTTCCAGTCTTTTAAATGTTTGTACATTTGCACTTACACTACATACATAATTCTGTATCCCATTTATTTTATTTTTTTACTTAACATTGTATCCTAAGCTGTTTACGATGTTTAACAATTCATCATGAATACCTGAAAAACTGCTTAGAGTATCATGTTAAGTGGGCAAAACGGGGAAATATAATATCGAGTATCTAATCAAGAAATATATAAGAAATACCATGCTCTGAAGCTAACAACACAAGACCTGCTGGATCGGGGCAGGGGGAACCATAATTTATTTAATCATCCCTTTATTTGAGTGATTTTTATTCAGTGTATGTTGCTGTAACTATCACTGTGTAGGTATATCTTCTCTGTATTTTTTATCATGGTTTTAAGCTTGCTTTCTAGGAATAGAATGATTAGATCAAAGGCCTTGAAGACTATTAGATCAGAGAATATTTTGCATGTCACCTTTATAATTATCTTTGCTTCTGATCTAGCAAACATTATATCTATAAATTTTAATGCATGATATATATATATATATCTGTATAACTTTAAAACTACCTCCTAGTACAAAATGAATAGCAAAATAAATAGTAAATGCAAGTTGAATTGGAATTGACTTTTCAAATTCAAGAGTCCGAACACCCTGCCTGTTAGTTCATGGAAAGTACTATGTGCCGTGTAATGTCCATGAACGTGGTTATTCAAAGTAATAGCGAAGAAATGTAGAAGTAGTCATTCTCAGTGTACTTTGTTTTTGTTTTGTTTTTCAGATCTTTTTGGGTTAGTGGTCTTTCTTGGTGTTGAACCTTTCTGTGTCAGACACTGGTGGGTTCGACTTCTCTATCGCCCTTACTGCAAGAAGAACCCTCAGCCCCTCTATAGCTTTATTGCCAAGATTCTGTGGAGGTCTGCAAAGAAAGATGTGATTGACCAAGTCAGTAAGCTAAGTTTTTATTGATCAATGGTGTTCAAAGGAAAAAGAAGAGATGGGATGGACAGTTATATTTCCAGTTGAAATCTTGTTTTCTTTTCTTTTTTTTTTTTAACCTCGTCTACAGATTCAGATACCTCCGCAGACAGAAGAAACCCACTGGCTCCACTTTTCTCCAGTGGAGAGACATTTCTATCACCGGCAGCATGAGGTGTGCTGCCAGGATGCAGTCGTCAAACTCAGGAAGATCTCAGACTGGGCTCTGAAGCTCAGCAGCCTGGACAGAAGGACTGTCACCTCCATCCTGTACCCGCTGCTGAGGCTCAGACAGGCCTGCTGCCACCCGCAGGCCGTCCGCGGGGAGTTCCTGCCACTCCAGAAAAGGTTGTATTATCCATTTCTTTCTGCTGCTACAAATGAGAATGTAGTAGTAATAGATGTTATGTAAGCAGTTAGCTTTCTAGCCGACAGTTTCAGGGCCTAGTCACTGAGTTCTCAGTTATTTTTAGCAGTGTGGTGGTTTTTCTTTGGCATGGAATCCCCTTTGTGAATCATCATCAAAATTATCTTTATGGATTTGAACATTTCTTTTCAAATTTAGACTATCGTGGAGCTTTGTTGCTGTGGGGTTTGTTGTTGTTGTTGTTTGCTCATTTGTTTTGTTTCACTCCACATATGAAAGGCTTTTTTTCTTATATATTTTGGCTTATAGAGTTGAGTACTGCCTATAGTTCTAGGCATCTGCTGAGGCTCTTGGAGTGTATCCCCACAGAGAAGAGAGTAATTAAGTTAAAAGTGACAGTGATAAAAGTGGAGGTGAAGAGAAAGATGCCAAAGATACCACAAAGACTCTGTAAGAGTCTGATGGTTTTATCTGATACACTGCTGTCATTTAGGGTTTTCTTTCCCGTTCTGAACAGTCTACCTCTTCTTTCAGCACCATGACAATGGAAGAGCTCCTCACGTCTCTGCAGAAGAAATGTGCGACTGAATGTGAGGAGGCGCATCGGCAGCTGGTTTGTGCTCTGAACGGCCTGGCAGGCATCCACATCATTAAAGGTAGAAGGTGATTCTTCTTCATGATACCGCTTCTCACCATTTAAACTCCGGCGTTACTGTTTGCAACCTTAATGCAACATTGAGTGCTGTCTTCAACAACTACTTCAATCTATTACTGCATTTCTAATTCAATAAGAGATTGTACAGTTTTGTAGCCTTTATAATAAACCATAGTGACTCTTAAGAGTTTTCTTATTCTCTCTGAAACTAAGTAGAATATAGTCCTTAAAGGAACATTAAGTATTTCATAATAGTAAAGTAATATGTAATTTTAAGCACTTTGATAATTTAGGATATACAAATGCTTCTTTATTTCTACATTTTTTATAAAAACTGTAAAGTTAGCCCACCATAATAGTTTTAGAGCCAGAAAGATGTTTGAGCTGGAAAGACATTTTATGATAAAGTTCAGTCCCTTTAACCTTCCCACAAAGATTATTAATCCATTCGTGTACTTGGGTATAGAGTCTTAGAGAAAATTTACCATTATTCTAATTTACGTAATAAAACTTTAAAGAAATCAGTTGCCCAGAAAAAAACTGTGCTTGTGTGGAATCCAAGGAGATGTTCTAAGTCTCTTTAAATGGAGTGGTACGTCTTTAGTTATTAGCTCTTGAGCATAACAGAACCAGAACTAGAAAGTGTTATAATCCTGGATACTTGGGTAGCATTACAAAGACTCACAGATGCTGAGAAGAAGTAGCTCTAGACAAGAGCTAAGAAAGATGAGCCTTCTTCTTTGCTATAGTTGTAGTCCTGTGAACTTGAGTATCTTATTCAAGGTTTCTGAATCTATTTCCTTAGCAATAAAATATAGATAATCCCATGTGCCTTGAAGTAATTGTTCTTAATATGAAGTGTGGATGCATGATGAAAACTTGATACAAACATAGGGAAAGTTCCATGTTGTTGATTATGGTAATATGAAGTGACCTCAAATTCTTACACTTGCTCACAATGCAAACTTTATTGGTAGCTAATAATAGAAGAAAAGGGCATATAATTACGTAAACTTGATAAATTGTTTAAATATAACACATGCTCCCTTGTGAGCAAATTTTCCCTTAAGACATTCCTTTGGAAATCCACGGCTTAGCTAGCACTGTTTGCAAGCTTGGATTTGCTCTGATGATTCTTAATCATCACTCTCACCGTCGTTACCCTCTTACTTGCTGAGAGCGTCTGAGGCTCAGTAGCATTCAGGCATCAGTCTGCAATCTAAAACAGTCTGTGCTTTCTAATCCAAACTGAACAACTAAGTAAGGACACTTTTTCGTAGAAATTATTTTTTTATATAACTTTTTAAATTATTTTGACTTTGAAATAATCAGGCATAAATTGGGAAATTATATGTCATATTTAATACCAGTGTATCAAATTAATAGAGTGGAATAATTGTTAGGAAAATCTACAGAATACTTGACTGTCACAGATAAAAAAATATGTGTACTTGGTCTTTAAGGCACATGAATAATTAATATACTACTTAAAATATTTAGGTCATTAAGTCCAGCATCATATCTGAGAAATGATCATATTACTACATGTTATATTATTCATAACACTTTCATATATATATATTCCAGTTTATCTTCATTATTACCCAGTGATTGAGATTTTTATCATCCCCATTTTGTATAAAAAAACTGGAATTTAGAAGGCTTAGTTGCTTTCTCAAGATTGTAGCTAATAAATGGCAGAGGATTTGCCCTGGATCTTTAGATTTCAGATCAAATATTTGATGTTTTTATTATACTATATCTGCTTCTTCATCAAATAGACATTTGTAAACTTCAATATTATGCTACCTATAGTAGGTTAAAACTCACCATCAGAACTTGTAAAATGGAGTAATATATTATTTGTAGAGTGTCACAGTAATAAAAATAAAATTTGGATTTCCCCTTTTGATTCTAAAACTGCATTTCTGATATTATTCTACATTGTTATTTCTCAGACTTTTAGACAGGTAATTAATTTCTTCACTTTTCCTATTTTTCTAGTCTCCTTATCAGATTTATTGTCTCCTTTATTTACTGGGAGGCTATACACGACACGGGCACTGGGAAAAAGGGTTCTTCACCTGGTCCTTTCCAAACGCTGCAGCACCAGTAGGATCAGCGTGTAGTTGGCCCCTGTGTGGCAGGATATCATGGGTGGCCTCACTGGAGGGACATCACCACTCTTCCCAGATAGTTTCCACTGCATCCCCACTGTAGTTCCTGGTCTTTCATGAGGAGAAGTTATTGCTGATTATTAATAGAAATTCCTATCAGAAAATCCATTAGTAAAGGATATGTCCATTCTTAATTTAATTGTAATTATAAACTTAATTGTGATGAATTGACTGCTTTTAGTTTCCATTGCTTAACTTCACACTACTATGTTAAGCAATGTACATTTTTTTCTAAGTCCTCACTGATTATATTAAAAACATGGTATTATTCTAACTTTATATAATGTGTTTATGCATATTTTTTGGGGGGGAAATTCGGTTGGTGATATCAAATGAAGTATATAGTTTGTTGACTTGAAAATGTCGCTGCCATCAAATGGCAAGGAGTGGGAAATTTGACTTAAATTTGTATAACTTATAGAACATATATATTTTTGCACCTTCCCAAGAATGTCTTTTTTTAATAAGCATAAAAAATAGATACTACAGTGAATAATTCAAATTCAGCTGCTCACATTATATTTTAGTCATTATACCTCTTTTAAAAGATATAGTCATTATAAAGGGAGAATTTTCAAATGAATTATTCTCTATAAATGATAGAATACCAAAAGAATGCATAAGTCTTGAAAAGCTTCACAAAAATCTTCGAAACTAAAAAAAGGACTCATTGTGTGATGACAATTGAGTGTAACTCCTACACTATAATGTGATTTTATTGTGAAAATAATCTTTTTTATCAAAGTGAATAAAAATTGGCTGACTGTACAGTGGTATGAAAATGTTTGCTTTGTAAAGCTTTGTGTTAGGCAGCTGGCAGAACTCAAGGTAGAGCAGTGGTGTAAAAGCCGGGGTTTGCACTGCAGTGTGACTGTGCTTAATGCCACTGAACTGCACAGTTACAAGTGATTGAAATGGTAAGTTTTACATTATGTTTATTTTACAATAAAAATACATGTATTTATATATAACCTGCATTAACGAGAGAGAGAGAGAGAGAACCAACAACAAAATTTATAATGCTGTATATACAGAAAGAGAGAAAAAACTCATTATGGCTCTGAACAAAACCCTAAATCTACAATATTAATAAAACTAGATTGACGTTAAAAAAACAAAAAGTAAGCATATGTAATGAACAAGAAATAAAGGCTTTTTTTTTTTCAATAAACTGAAACTAGAACATTTCTTTGCATTTTTTTGTATTTCATGATTCTGCCACTTTTAGATTTCTATTTCAGTTGTATTTATAAATTACCAGATTAAAGTTTTTCTCTAGGCAGCAAATAAGACAGGTTTCATTACTCATGCCATTAAAAACGTGTCATCTCTCCTTTCATGGAGGTATCATCAAACTTTTTCTGAAAGAACCAGATAATAAATATTCTAGGCTTTGCAAGCCACAGATCTACTGCAGCTCATCAGCTCTACTGTCCCAGTGCAGAAGCAGCCATGAACAAATGACCGTGGCTGAGATCCAATGAAACTTTATTCTTGGACCCCGAAATTTAACTTCACATAATTTTTACATGTCACCAAGTATTATTCCTTTGGATTTTTTTCAACTGTTTAAAAATATAAAAACCATTCTAAGCTCAAGGTCCCTACAAAAATACAGAGGGTCAGCTATGACCCGTGGGCCGTAGTTTACCAACCTGTACTTTTAATTGATACTTTTTGAGTTATTTATTTGAATGAGTTGCTCATTATGAACAATATAAAGGAGCATAAGTCTCAGACTAATTATGCTTTGTGTGACCAGAAGTGGAAAGAAGAATCTCTAAGTTTTTGAAATGTAGTTTTTAATTACAAAGTATTTTGGCTACCAAGAAGAACATTACCTGTCAAAGAGACTGTATTATTTTCCTAAGAATCATGTGTTAGCTGGTCATAGTATTTTGAGTATTTGTTTAAAATATAAGTACCTGTATCGCTTCTCCTAATTTTAAATATCATAGTAACTATTAACTGATACTCTGACTTGAGCGAGAGGAAAATCATTTGTCTAAATTAGAAGCTAATTCAGAGTTTGTTTTTCACTGTAATTTTAAAACATTGTTAAGTACATTTGATCATTGTTCTGTTCTGTGAAACATTGTTCTGGTCTGTGAAATTAACAAAAAAGAACCTATTAGCTCTTTTACTGGAGCAATCCTATTAATGCCAAGTCCGATTTCTTTTCTTTAAAAAATAGTAAGTTATAATCTCTAAGTCATATTTTTACAGACATTTAAAAACACAGATGACTGGATCACATTGGGAGCTCAGCCCGTGACTTCTTATGTTTCAACTATGCTTTAACCCCCAGGCGAGTACGCGCTGGCCGCAGAGCTGTACAGAGAGGTGCTGCGCTCGTCTGAGGAGCACAAAGGGAAACTCAAAACCGATTCCCTCCAAGTGAGTACAAACTCACAGTTTCAAGTACATATTTTGTTTGTTTTCTTACAAAATAATTTTTCTGAATATTTCAGAAGATGAAGGGTACAAATGGACTGAGTCATAATCTCTGGGTACGAAGCTTAGTGTTCCGTCCCTTTAAAAAGCACCCAGGGTGATTTGCATATACAGCCTTTCCTCAGTGCCTCAGAGAACTGGTTCCAGGACAACCCCCCACCCCCTGCCGCAGGACGCCAAAATCTGCAGATGCTCGAGTCCGCTGTGTAAAATGGCATCGCTTTGCCTGTACCCTGCATTTGCCCGTAGGCTACAGCGGCGCATGCTTACGCAGGGCTGGGTCCGTGTGTATCCAGCATATGCTCAGTGTGTGGCACGTCAGGTTTTGCCGATTGGAACTCTCTGAAAAAAAATTTTTTTTTGATATTTTTGACCCACGGTTGAATCTGCAAATTCGAAACCTGCAGATACGGAGGGCTGAGTGTACATGAAAGTTTGAGAATCACTTCTGTTGCTCAGACCAACACGGGCACAGGCTCTCTAGCTATATCTAACCTGCATTAGAAAAACAGCGTGGGTTATTTGTACTTCAAAGAATGAGGTCAGCTTTGTCACTTTTGCGTATGAACATCCACATATTTACTCATGTGGTTTTCACCAAAAAGTAAAGAAAATGAGTTAGAGTCAGCAGTGGGACTAAGTAACAATAAACCCTATCCAGTGATCTTGTCATTCAATTTTTGGAGCTATTTTAGGGATATTTGGATATGTGAGTTATAACATTTAAGTATTAAGTCTCTCCCTGTTCTTGGTTCTGTTGAGTGGATTATATAGACAGGGCTCTCTAGCCAAATGGTAAATAAGGACCACTGTTGTTAGCCTTGGTAAGTTTAGGCTCGAGTCCCCGGTGAGACTTCTTTACCATCAAAATCTGGACTCTGGAGCCTGCATGTTCACATGTGCTTCAGCGGGTGGTAGAAGGTATGTTTGGGGAGAGGAGTGAAGAGGGAAAATTAAATACAAGTCTGCTTATATTCTTCATGGATAAAGAGTACAGAAGGCAGGCCCTTCACCTTAAGCAAATGTGTTTGCCTTGTGCAAAAAGGAGGAAAGGCAAAGATGTTGTACTTCTGAATAAAGGAAACAAAAGTAGAAAAGCAAGCAAGAAAGATAAGTCCAGTGCACCTAAGTTCAAGAGGAAGCAGCCAGCCTTGTTCTTCCTTTTGATCCTAACAACCCCACCTACTGGTAAATCATGGCCCACTGAATATTTTTCTCTGTCTAGTCAGGTTAGCCACTGTGTTCCCTTGGGATGAAATGTGTAAAGGATGGAGAGAGACAAGAATTTCTCGCAATCCATTCCACCACCTTGTGCCGAAAGCACTAGAAGTCCTCTCCCATTAGCACACATAGACAAGAGGAGCGAAGCTTCTGCCACTCGCTTTCTCCAGTGTTATTTATATCTTTGTTGGTGTTATTAAATCTGATAGTGTTAGTGACTGTATTACCTATGAAGCCATATCGAAAAGACCTAAAAACAGTTGAGTGAACTCTTCAAAGGTTAACTCTACAAAGATCTGTATCATGGCTCATACTCTGTAGTTAAACACAGTAAACCTTTATGGCCTTAAATCACTGGCACCAAATGAAATCTTACCAGAAAAACACTTGCCTGATCCTTCAGCCCTTACCTGTCTTCCCAAGTTAACAGATAGAGGTTATCTTCACTTTATTTCTTCTCATAACCCGTGACTCCAGGCGTCTCTAACCAGTTGCAGACTTACTGCTGCAGTGAGCGGCCTGGCTTACGTTGAACACGGAAACGTATGGCGGAGTTTTCCTGTGCCACCTGCTCCTCCAGGTCCTCCCTTATTCAGCCCTTAAGGTCGGCAGATCCAGGTCATAGCCCTGTTTTCTTATGTATTTAATTATCCTTATTTTTATCATAATATAATTGGTAGGATCATCCAGACTCATTTCCCAGAAGAGGAATCAAGTGTCTGCAGTCTACATTTTTACTTTACCGCACTTGGCAGACCCCTTGTTCCCTGTATAGATGAATGCATATGTAATAGAAAAAGTATACCTATATTACACACTCTGCTAACTACGCAGATACATTTCATATGACTAGATTTTTAACGGAAGAAAATTTATGTCCTTGTAAATTAAGACCTTTACTGTAAAACTGACTGTTTTTCTCTGAGAAAGTGGCACTGAGATCAGTGAGAACGTTATGTGTGTTAATGCTCTGCATGCTATATCAGCAGTAGGTTCTCCCTCGGAATTCACTGCATGGCTCATAATTACTACTGTTTCTGTGTTTGTAGAGACTTCATGCTACTCATAATTTGATGGAATTGTTGGTAGCCAAACACCCAGGGATACCTCCTACCTTGCGAGACGGCAGACTTGAGGAAGAGGTAATTATTATTTTTTTAATTCTGTCTTTAAAGAATATGTTTTTCAGACTTCATGCTCCACCTAATTGATCTTCCCTAGGCCATACGACATTTAAATAAAGGCAATAGTGTTTTCCTGCTGCTTTGACGTTTCCGACCTCCCCGTGGTGACCTGAGTGGTGGAGAAGGGCAGTGCTTGTTTTGCTTCCCAGGTGATCTGCTTGTAGCTATAGGGCGACGGCTTGTTGTAGATGAGGTTGTCGATAGCAGCACAGGACGTAAATAAAAACATATTTAAAAAGGGGACCTTGTTGATCTTGTAACAGATCTGCAGAAGACGTAGTTTAGTAAACTTAAAAAATTATACACCTTTCTGTTTATTATTTATGACATCAATTCAGATTTTCAGTAGAATTTCTTATGTCCTCAAAGAAGTTCCTTCTGCAATGAGTACTGACTGTCTCTGGAAAGAATGACGTTATAAATTAACTCACTCTAAATTGTTAATAAGCTTACGATGCTAATCTGCCCATAGAGTTTTGCCTTTTTCAAGGTGAAAGAGAGATGGCATAGCTTAAATCTAAAGACCAGTAGATATGTTTGAAATGTATTAAATTGTAAGTAGAGCCTTTATTTGAATCAGCAAGACAAAAAAACGAGATTATATAAGGATGTACAGCCCTTTCTTCATGTTAGATGGCAGTCTAAGTATTAGAAATTTTCAAGCAAAATTTCATTCCCATTGCATCTAATCTCTGCACATAATCAGTCACTCTTTGTTCACATCTCTGCCTTTAGTGACAGGAAACTCTGGGAGACAGTCCAGCCTATTAGTAGACAGCTTCAATGACCAACTAATTATAGCCAAGCAGTTTTTTAAAAAATTCATTGGAAGTTTGTGACGAGAAAAATGCATCATGAGGAGGGTTCGTATTATATACGTGGATGTGTTTCCATGTATTAGCACATTAATCCGCCAGGACTTTTATAACAAAATGCCACAGACTGGGTGGCTTAAGCAACAGAAATGTATTCCTCAAAGTTCCGGGATCCGGTGGGCTGAGATCAGGGTGTCAGCCGGCCGGTTCCTCCTGAGGACTCCTCTTGGCTTGGACATGGCCGCCTTCTCGCTGTGCCCTCGCCAGGCCTTCTCCTTCCTTGCATCCCTATTGTCTTCCTTTTCTTTTAAGGAGACCAGTCATATTTATTAGGGCTTCACAACTATGGTCTCATTTAACACATTTACTCATTCATTTGCCTCCGTAAAGACCCCATCTCCAAATGTAGTCACGTTGGGGGTTAGAGCTCCCAAAAAATGGATTTTGGGAGAACACAAGTCAGTCTGTAACACCCGTGTTACTGAATATTCTCAAATATTATTTCCAAACTGAAGTAAATTCCAAGAAATTGAAATCACTTAATCAGACAACAGATTCTAAAAGCATAATTTTAAATGTCACTATTCTTCTCCCTTCCTTTTTTGTTTCTTAATTAAAAAGTTGATAAAAATTTAGAGAGCAAACCCGTGGGATTTCTTAAATTTTATTACTTAACAGGTAAATCTGTTCTCCTGAATATATATCTTAGGAATTTCTGGCGTGGCTTTTATGTTCTTTTGCAGTATCCTTGTAGTTTTGTGCTTAAATTGAGTTAAGTGGCTTTAAATATGTAAAAATAACCACACCACCGTTGAGCTATCATGTGAAGTTATTTCCTAGACCTGCAGTGAAAGTTGACAGTGTTTGCCGTCTGCACACAGGCCAGGCAGCTGCGGGAGCATTACATGAGCAAGTGCAACTCGGAGGTCGCCGAGACACAGCAGGCCCTGCTGCCTGTGCAGCAGGCCATCCGCGAGCTCCAGAAAAAGGTGTGCCCCCGCTGACGTTCTTACGCCGGTGTTTGTCTCCACATAGCATGTTGGCTTTTGTTTTGGTGTGGAGAGAAACTTGCATTTATGGAGTCATCTTGGAACCCTAAGCCCCTGGTACAGCGCCCATCCCACAGTAAAAATTTATTTGCCATTAGCAGTGTTTATTGATTGAATGAACAGAACATAGGTAGATCACCTATTTTGTAGTTACTCTTGTCATTTCTTTTAAGCTATAAGGGGCTTCTTTTACCTTGGATTGTCTTTTGAAAAAAGTAAAGACTTTCATAGCCTCCTTTTGATCTTAAATGTATACATTGCCAAAATCTTTCCTATCAAGACGTCAGAACATTAGAACCATAGATATTTTGATTATGAAATACAAGCCATTTGTCATTTCTAAAATTTCCCTTTTATGAAATCAGTAGCAAAGTCTAAAGAGGAGGCTACACAAAATGAATTCTCATTTACTTTTTGATTTTTACCAAATATTCCATATTTTTTCTTCCTAATTCATTAATTACTTAATATTCAGGTATAAAATTTTCTTAGTTACCACAGCTTATTCATTGAGTAGAATCTAGTTCAGTTAGTTGACTATTAGCATGATATCTTTATATTGAGAAAGAAACCTGTTACCTTTCAAACATATGGAGTGAGTGCAGAATTTTCATTTTGGTAAAGTATTTTTTGCACAGCTTTGTTACACAGGTGTGCACAGTAAGAATAGATATTCTCTGTAATTGTATTTTGCAAAAATTGTACTCACCATTGAATATACAGAATGTGTACTTGTCTCACCACTATTATAATTCCCTTTGAAGTAGCAATTATCATAGCACCCTCCCAAGTGATAGAAACAACATTAACTGATGAGCACTTGTCCTTTTTACAGATTTATTCCAATTCTCCTTGGTGGCTAAATGTGATCCACAGAGCAATAGAATTTTCTATTGACGAGGAGCTTGTTCAACGAGTGCGAAATGAAATAACCAGCAACTACAAGCAACAAACTAGCAAGCTTTCTATGTCAGAGAAGTAAGAAAATAGTACAAAGTGGAATAACTGTATGCGTAGCCACCCCAAATATTCAGATCATTTGGTATTAAGAGGTACAATTAAATGTAGGAAGGAACATATTGTGAACATCTGGATTGCACATATTAAGAGTACACTTCAAACCAGAATATTAGGTATAAATCTAAAAGAGAAATCTTTTTCCCCCATATGTTAGTCATTTTAAATGATTCTCTTTTTACTGCTTTTCTTTTTAAAAAATCTACTTAAAATATATTTTTTTCCTTTTTTTTCTTACGGTATGTTTTATTGATTATACTATTACAATTGTCCCATTTTTTTCTCCTCTTTATCCCCTCTGCCCTGCACTGCATCCCATCATCCCCCCAACTCTTACTTCATTACTTCAGGTTGGACATACCAGTTCTTTAGCTTCTCAGTTTCCTATATTATTCTTAGCCTCCCCTTGTCTGTTTTGTTTTGCTTAGTTTTGTTTTGTTTTTGTCAACATTTTCCTGCCACCACTTTCCCCAGCCTCACCTATCAGTCTCTCCCGCCCTCAACCCTTCCCCCATTTGGCTTTGTCAGTGGGTCCTTTATGCATGTTCCTTGATGATCCTTCCCCTTCTTTTCCCCTCGTTAGCCCCCTCCTTCCTCCCCTCCAGTTACTGTCAGTTTGTTTTTTATTTCAGTGTCACTGGTTATATTTGCTTGCTTGCTTGTTTTGTTGATTAGGTTCCACTTATTGGTGATATCATATGGTATCTGTCTTTCACTACCTGGCTTATTTCACTTAGCATAATGCTCTCCAGTTGCATCCATGCTGTCGTGAAGGGTAGTAGCTCTTTCTTTCTTTCTGCTTTGTACTATTCCATTGTGTGAATGTACTGCAGTTTTTTGATCCACTCATTTCTGTTGGGCACCTAGGTTGCTTCCAATTCTTGGCTATTATAAATTGTGCTGCTATGAACATTGGGGTACACAGGTTCTTTTGAATTGTTGTTTGAGGATTCTTAGCATATAATCCCAGCAGTGGAATTGCTGAATCAAAAGGCAGCTCCATTTTTAGTTTTTTGAGGAAATTCCATACTGTTTTCCACAGTGGCGGCACCAGTCTGCATTCCCAACAACAGCGTACCAGGGTTCCCTTTTCTCTACATCCTTGCCAGCACTTATTGTTTGTTGATTTGTTTATGATGGCCATTCTGACTGGCGTGAAGTGGTATCTCATTGTGGTTTTAATTTGCATCTCTGATGGCTAGTGATGCTGAGCACCCTTTCATATGTCTTTGGACCCTCTCTATGTCCTCCTTGGAGAAATGTCTGTTCAGGTCCTTTGCCCATTTTTAATTGGATTGTTTGTCTTTTTAGAGTGGAGTCATGTGAGTTCTTTATATATTTTGGAGATCAAACCCTTGTCCGATGAATCATTGGCAAATATATTTTCGCATACGGTTGGTTCCCTTTTCATTTTGCTGACGTTTTCTTTAGCTGTACAGAAGCTTCTTATTTTGATGAAGTCCCATTTGTTTATTCTTTCCTTTATGTCCCTTGCTCTAGGGGACATACCAGTCAAAATATTGCTGCATGGAACATCTGAGATTTTCATGCCTCTGCTCTTCTCAAGGACTTTTATGGTGTCGCAACTTATATTTAAGTCTTTTATCCATCTTGAGTTGATTTTTGTGTGTAGTATAAGTCAGTGGTTGATTTTCATTTTTTTGTGTGTAGTTCTCCAGATCTCCCAACACCATTTGTTGAAGAGGCTATTTTTACTCCATTTTATGCTTCTACCCCCGTTGTTGAATATTAATTGGGCATAGAGACATGGGTTTATTTTGGGGCTCTCTACTCTGTTCCATTGATCTATGTGTCTGTTCTTATACCAGTACCAGACTGTTTTGATTACAGTGGCCTTATAATATAGCTCGATGTTAGGTATTGTAATCCCCCCTACTTTGTTCCTCTTTCTCAAAATCGCTGCACCTATTCAGGGTCGTTTATGGTTCCATATAAAATTTTGAAATGTTTGTTCTATATCTGTGAAATATGTCACTGGTATTTTAATAGGGATTGTGTTGAATCTATAAATTGCTTTGGGTAGTATGGACATTTTGATGATAATTTTTCTAGTCCATGAACATGGTATATGCTTCCATTTTTTTGTGTCTTCCTTAATTTCTTTCTTCAGTGTTGTATAGTTTTCTGAGTATAGGTCTTTAACCTCCTTGGTTAAGTTTATTCCTAGGTACTTTATTTTTCTTGTTGCTTCTAGTCAATGGGGTTTTTTCCTGATTTTTCCTTCTGATATTTTATTGTTGGTATACAAAAATGCCTTCGATTTCTGAATGTTGACTTTGTATCCTGCTGTTTTACCAAATTCACTTATTAGGCTGAGTAGTTTTTTGGTGGAGTCTATAGGGTTTCCTATGTATACTATCATGTCATGTGCAAATAATGACAGTTTTACTTCCTCCTTTCCAGTTTGGATGCCTTTTATTTCTTTTTCTTGCCTGATGGCTGTGGCTAGGACTTCTAATACTATGTTGAATGGAAGTGGTAAAAGCAGACATCCTTGTCTTGTTCCTGCTTAAAATATTTTCTATGTATCTTTGTTGGACAAATTGCTTAAAGACAAATTTAAGCAAATTTTTGAAATGGACGTTGTTTTGGAGAATTTTGTCTATTGGGTAAGGCATTCATACTTCCCTATATAATTCATTCCCTAAGTTCTAAGCATCGTAGTGCAACAGGAAGGTTTTATATTATAGAATTACCTGCCGTCTCTTCCCCAACTTTCCTCTCATCAACACTTACCATTTTTCAGCATTCATAGGTAAATTATTGATGTAAATGTGGAAACAGTGAATAATTATTCCTGAAGGAAAATTTTTGCTTTTTCAAAAGTGCTCTCAATGGTATGACCCAAAGGGTTTTCTGCCTAATGTGGGGAATTTAGGTGCTGTTGCATTACTGTTGATTCTTGGTAGGGGGGAACAGAGAGAGGATCTTATTGCATCTTAGATCACATCCCAGCAATAAGATCAGTCTTGGGATTAATGTTAGTTTGCAGTGAAAAATTCATCATAGGAATATCTTTGAAATGTCTTAAAGTTTTTAATTTACTCTTCTAAAAGCTTTTCTAAATGTCTGCTAAAACCCTAAAGAGATATGCTACATTTTCCATGTGTCATCATTAACTTGGATGTAGTTTATTACAATTAACTTTTTTCCCCACGTAGAACCTGATGGGCTGCTGCTTTCTGAATTACATGCAGTATGGTACACTCTTGACTGCACTTCCTTTCTCCCTGTTAAGCTCAAGAATCTCTGTTTCAGAATAAGTTATCATTTACATCATGGTTCATTTTATCCAGTTTAAAAAATATATTCTACCCTGACCAGTGTGGCTCAGTTGGTTGGGCATCATCCCACAAATCATAAGTTCACCAGTTCAGTTCCTGGTCAGGGCACATGCCTAGGTTGCAGGTTGGGTCCATGGTCAGGGACATACAAGAGGCCACCGATTCATGCTTCTCTCTCACTTCAATGTTTCTCTCCCTCTCTTTCTCCCTTCCTTCCCCTTTCTCTTAAAACAACAACACAAACACTATATCATAATATGTTCTGTCAACAGTGTGGAATCAACTGATAAGAAAACATTTAAAATATCTTGAACTTGTTTTTCTTAAATCGTACCGGCATTACTTAAAAGTTGTAAATCCCCATATTGGAACATATCTCCTATATTTGAGCTCCCACAGCTGTAAAATGACCAACAGGAGATGTAAAATGTACTGCTAATTATACATTCTTTAAAGAAAAATCAGATATAAATAGAAAGTAATTAAACCCATAGGTAAGTTACATATTTTGAGATGGATATCTTAAAAGACAGCTTATTTATGTTTGTTTGTTAATGATTCTTGGGAAAGGCTATGTAGCTTAGTGATTAAAAGCACAGGTAGGTTCTCAAGCCAGATGGCCTATGTTCATATCTCAGCTCCACCACTTATTAGCTCTGTGACCTTGGGAAAGAAATACAAGCTCTCTATGCCTTAGTGTTTCATCTCTAAAACCACAGAATATTGTCGTGAGGATTAGAAAATTAATATTTGTAAAGTGCTTGCATAAAATGGTGTCTGCCATTTAGTATGGTGTTCAAGAGTTACCTTCTGTTACTATGTTTTCTACTCTTTCATTCAAAGGACCTGCAAGAGAGAACATTGCTAAGACTTATTAAATGCTGATCTGTGACATTTTCCAGGCCCTAGTCACATAGCTCAGACATGAGTTATTAAATAGAAATTTTTCCAAAGCCACTTCTTTCCTTTGGTTCAAAAGTTAATTACTGAAGAGCAATTTAAATTTCTAATAAGTTAGAAAGAAAAACAGTTGGTTTCTTTTTGGAAACGTTCAATTATCGCTGTGCAGATTCTTTTAGAAATTATTCAACAGCTATTCTGTGTCTGTTACATATCCTTTTTTAAAAAAAAAGGAAAAAGTATATGAACAATATGATCTAATTCTTACCTTCTAAAAGTCAGTTTACTAAGACAGCACCCATGAATAATTTGAGAAAGATGAGTATGTATAAAAACTGAACAGTATAAAAAATAACAGTATAAAATGAATATTTTTAATAAATTCCATGGACAGAAAGAAACAGATCAGTGTTGTTAATTGTTGGAGAAGCCCACAGGAAGGACATGGACTCTTACAAACAATTTGAAGAGGAGAGCATATAGCATTTTAGGGAGGAGAAGGATACACCCTTAAAAATCAAACAAATTATATTTGTATTTTCCATTTTCTAAGTTCTTGTTATTCTGGGCTTTCTTTTTCCTTTCATAAATCCATATACACATGCCCATATACTTTTTTCTTAGCCCTTTTCATCCATAGTTTACCAGAATAGTTATGAGCATTGGGTTTAACTCCTAATTCTGCCACATAGTAACATTAATGAGCATAATGTCCATTGCGATGATATAGGAGAAGTGCTTGCTAAATTGCCTGATATATAAGAAATACTTAATAAAATACACACGCACACAGTCTTGTAACAAGTAACATATCTGTGGTTAGTTTGCTTTCTTCCCAATTTTCTGTCTTTATCCTTTACCCTACAGTCACCTCTCCACGTAGAGCTAGGATGTCAGGAGGGGTACCCGTAGTCAGCGTTGAAAAGAAAGAATGTGGCAGTCACAATCTTTCAAAGACACCTGAGACAGAGACAGAAGATTTTGAGTACTATTTTTTAGTTCCTGGAAACAGGAACTATCAGACTTTTTATAGTAGACAATCCAGTGTTGTTATTCCTTGGCTACTAATAGACGCCCATAGAATACACTCCTAAGGTAAAACTCACTGAAGCGTGACTAGGGAAAATGCTGCAGTTTCTTTGCATAGCAGCCATTTTCTGAATTTGAAGATACTGACCAACGATTCGCTTTTTTGTGTTGTGTTTGGTGCTGGTGATGCGATTGATTAGGTTCCGTGATTGCAGAGGTCTTCAGTTCCTACTAACAACACAAATGGAAGAACTAACCAAATTCCAGAAGCTGGTAAGAGAGGCTGTGAAAAACCTGGAGGGGCCTCCATCTCGTAGTGTTATCGAGTCTGCGACAGTCTGCCACCTCCGACCAGTCAGACTTCCTCTCAACTGGTAGGTGCTAGGAGAAATTGTTCGATAAAATGGCATCATTCCATCAAGCTGGATTTATTCTGAGAGAAGAAACAATGGTTCCTATAATAAAAGTTTTTCATTTGAATTCAGACAGAAGGGGTATCAATAAGGTAACTTTTTTAAAAAAACCTCAAGGGCCATATACTGAAAACCTTTTTTTTCCTAAAATGGCATATTTGTTGAAAAGAAAAAGTAAAATGTGAAATACGAAGCCTTTCTTAGAAATTACCTGATTGCTGGTTATGTTTGTGAACATTCCACTGACAGTTTCTTCTTTTCCAGCTGTGTCTTTTGCAAGGCTGATGAATTGTTCACCGAGTACGAATCGAAGCTATTTTCTCACACGTAAGTTCTCTGATTATTTCCCATCAGGAAAATGAAACATTTACCAGACCTGATGTTTTACATTAGACGACTATATTTTCCTTACAGTAACGTTTTTATGTATTTTTTCTCTTATTAAATCAGTTCAGTAAACTTCGGCATTTGATCATTTAACATGTTCCGTTTTACCCATGCAGAAGTTTAGCCTCAAGTGCTCATGTCATGCAGTAATGTCTGATTGAGCGGTAGTGTAGGGAAGTAACAGACTCGAGTCCAAGAGATTTGAACTCAAATCCCTGCCCGCTGTTGTGGGCAAATTCTCTAAACCTCAGTGTCCTCATTTGTGAAATGCATATAATAACAACACGTACCTCATTGAAAATAGGAAAATGCACGTTATTGCTTAGCACAGTGTTTGATGCATGCTTAACATCTTATAAAATGTTAGCTCTCATTATTAATATACTTTCTCCAACACAGATTTGATATCTTCATCCTGTATAAGGAATTAAGCTACTTAGTAAGTGCATACAGCCATGACATTAGCAAAATTACTTCTGTTTTACAAAAATAGAAATTGAGAAAAGACTAAGTTCTGATTACCTCAAAAAAAGAGAGATTGACAGTGTTGTTTTAGATGATCTTGTGGTTTCGGGGCTTTTGTTTTTTTATTTTATTTTTTTATTTATTTGTTTATTTATTTGCATGGTTGATAGTGATGGTAGTTTGTGTTTTGTACTATTTTAATTCTCAGAGTAAGATTTCAGCCTGGAATTTGTAACCATTTCTAGATGGTTCTCAAGAAACATGGGTCTGATTTATGATGCCTCTAGCATTTTCAAAGTTGCTATAATTTTTTCCAAAGGCTTGCAAGCATAATCTTATAGATGTGACATTAAAAACTGCTGAAATTTTTAGCCCTGGCTGGCGTGGCTCAGTGGATTGAGCGCCGGCTTGGGAACCAGAGTCACTGGTTCGATACCCAATCAGGGCACATGCCTGGGTTGCAAGCCAGCTGTCCCCTGTAGGGGGCGTACGCAAGGCAACCACACACTGATTTTTCTCTCCCTCTCTTTCTCCCTCCCTCCCCTTCTGTCTAAAAATAAATAAATAAAATCTTCTTTTAAAAATAGCTGAAATTTTCATTACTGACCTTGTTTCCATTGGCTCTGCCAATATGACTTTTACAGTACTTTCTTAACTACAGACAGCAGTTACTGTTGTTTTGTTTTTATATGTCTTCAGAGTCAAAGGCCAGACTGCAATATTTGAGGAGATGATAGAAGATGAAGAAGGCCTGGTGGATGATCGAATACCTACCACCAGCCGGGGTCTGTGGGCAATAAGCGAGACAGAGCGGTCTATGAAAGCTCTATTGACATTTGCAAAATCACATAGATTTGATACTCAGTTCATTGATGAAGGAAGTACTTCAATGGATCTCTTTGAAGCTTGGAAGAAGGAATATAAGGTCCAGTGGCTCTTTAAAACTTTCTTCTAATATTAAAAGTTCTCCTTTACATTGATTTTAATGGCTACTTCTCTTTTTCTCTCTTTAGTTTTTAAAAATCTGCTTAGAGACTTGAGGTGTTATAATTTCTCTTTCCCTAAAATATGATTGTAATGATGAAAAATAAATATAGTAATACTGAACAGATAAGGAACTTCTATTTATTAAATTACTAAAAGAAAATTTTTCTTTAAATTAAAATATATAAAACTTTTTATTTACCTGTCAGAATGGTCATTCTGTCCGTAGCTTGATTCTTACATTGCTATTCTGTGGAATTAGAGTTGGGATTTCTTTTCAGTTTTCATTTGCTTTGCTTTGTTCTGTGAGTAACAACCAACCATCAACAATTCTGAATGAAGTTTGGAGAATACAGTATTTCTCAATGTATGAGACTGGAAACCATTGCAATTAATAATGCACAAAGCAACCCTTCATAGGAATGCTTTCATAATTTTATCATATTCTAACTGTGTCTTTGAGATGAGATTCCAGAATTCATTACTTTTGAATTTTTTTATATATATTTGGATTTGTTAATTCATTATCCTACTTGCAGGTGAGATAGGTGAGGCAGTGAAAGAAGTGTTTTATTTATAATTCCATTTAATATCGTTTTAAATCTAAAGTTCTTGCATTCTAAAGCAGGACAAAAATCCCTATCCATTAAAAGAAAGTATGCTGTCTGTGATACCAGTTTATATGTTTGGTAAATTTTAACACTTTTATAGTGTTGAAATCATTGGTTTGTAATAATTTTTTTTCTTTTCACATTACTATTTTAATGTAAAAGTACATTAACCCGATTAATTACACCGACAGTTGGAAGAAGACAGCACTCTGTAGTGTCCACCTGGCCCTGTGTTCTTCCTTGGGGCTCAGTGTGGCCATAGGCTCTGTGTCAGAGGAACACTTACCATGTAGCTCTCCCCCGTGCCTTTTTTCTCCATAAGATTGCAGACTAAACCCTTTTCCAGCAAAGTCAGTGAGTTACTCCTGCCCACATCAGTCAGATCTACTTCAAAGCATAATGCTAGTGAAAGAGGCATATCAAAAACGTTGTAATAGTTGATACTACTTCCATGAATTTCAAAAACATATATATCCAGGTTACTAAGGATATGTAGAGTAGTATATGTCAATGAAAAGTATGTAATAATGAGTCCAACTCAGAATAATGGTTACCCTATTTGGGGGGTTAAAAGGAAAAATGTGCGGGGAAAGAGTGATACAGTGGAGAAGGAACATAGGCTTTCTCTAAGAAATTGGTATTGTTTTCTTAAGTTGGATGATGGGACTCAATTGTGTATTTTAGTATTCTCATTATCATATGTAATGGTAATCCTCATTATCATTAAATATGTGAAATATTTCATAATAAAAAATATTTCTTTTAAAAATAAAGCAGAGATTCTACCAGCCTAGTATTGAGCTATAAAGATCTTTGGTCCTTGAGAGGGTATTCTGCTCCTAAGAAACCTAAGAGGCTGTCCTCTGCAGTGTCCTATGGAGATGCCAGTCACACTTTCTTACCTAAAAATGGCCAAGAACTGCTTGTACTTTAGACACTTAATGAAAAAAATGTGTATGTCGTAAGACCTCACTGAAGACTTTTTACCAGGGCACATCTTGGTGGTTTTAACCAATTTTAATCATGTGCTTTACCAGTGTCTTCGTCTTTTCTGTTCCTCCAGTTGCTTCATGAATATTGGATGGCTCTGAGGAATCGTGTATCTGCTATTGATGAACTGGCTATGGCTACAGAACGTCTAAGAGTTCGGGATCCTAGGGAGCCAAAACCCAATCCACCCGTTCTTCACATCATTGAACCACATGAGGTAATTTGCAAGTAAACCACAGAAAGAGTGCAGCAAATAGGTGTCACAAAACTTCAGCATCCGTAAACAAGAGACAGAGCAGTGAAGTCTTCAATAAGTATGTGTTCAATCACTCTGTCAGTTTGATCAGTATGAAGTTGTTTGATTATGTGGATAAAAAACGGTCAAAGATGAGCAATTTTATGTCTAATACTGGCTTAAAATTCACTGTTTTGGTGCATTTGTTTCTCTCAAGATTGCACATTCATCTGCTTTTGAACACCTTCTGTGTGCCAAAACCTAAAGATATTCGTGTTCAGTCATCAAACATACACCCTATTACATCAGCTTTATTAGAACTAGAAAAATATTCCCTAAGAACAACCAAAACTTCTTCACTGTTTGCTTTTGCTAATGATGACTAGATATTGAAAACTTTTCTTCTGATAAATCCCTCCTTGTTTCTCAGGATTAAAAAATCACTTCACCAACTTTTTCTCTTCCGTATTAACAATATTATTTTTCGTAATAATTTAATTTATTTGAATTCCTTTT
Source organism: Mormoops blainvillei (assembly GCA_004026545.1). Taxonomy (NCBI): domain Eukaryota; kingdom Metazoa; phylum Chordata; class Mammalia; order Chiroptera; family Mormoopidae; genus Mormoops; species Mormoops blainvillei. The sequence continues at coordinate 143,225 of PVJD01001231.1, forward strand.
GTGTGTTTAATCTTTTAAATCTTTCAATAAAGCTTGGATACTATAACTCAGAAAAGTTGATAATAGTCGTTATATACTATTTTACTTAAAATAGAATTAAGAGTGTTTTCTGTGGAAACAAATTTCTCTTACTTTTATTTTATTTTATTTATTTACTTATATATTTTTTGTATATTATGTTCTCCTGAGGGAGGCCACAGAGAAGATAGGGGCATGGAGATTCTTCTCTGGATTTCTTAAAATCACTCTGGCCAGAGTAGCATATTATCTAATTTTTCTTTATCCCACGGATGTATTACTGAAAATTGGTACAACGAAGTAGAATTTTGATTTTTTTTTTTTAATCAAAGTGCACTCCGACTTCAAGTGCATAGCAAATCTTCCTATTTAAAACAATTCTAGACTTCCGGTCAAGATGGATGCATAGGTAAACACAGCTTGCCTCCTTGCACAACAGAAGAAATTACAACTAGACTACAAAATAGGTATCACCCAGAATCTTCAGAAAATTGAACTGTATGGAAGCCTGACAATCAAGGAATCAAAGAAATCACATTCATCCAGATGGGTAAAAGGGACAAAAATGCAGAGAGGCATGGAGGTGTGCAGAGAGACAGAACAGGTAGTCCTACACCCACATGTGGTGGATAAAAATCAGGAGGAATACCGTGGGAGCAAGGGATCTCAGCCATACACCAGACTACCCACCCCAGGGTTCCAGTGCCAGGAAGGAAGATAAGTCCCCATAACTCCTGGCTGTAAAAACCAGTGGGGGTTAGGGCAGTGGAAGAAACTGCAGGATTTTCAGGAGTCTCTCTAAAAGGAAGACTTGAGCAGACTCACTCCCTCTGGGTTTCAGCACCGGGGCATCAGCTAGAAGGGCACCAGTGGCACAGGAGGAGAAATTGGATTGTCTGGCATCAGGATGAGTGCTAGGGGACAACTTCCTCCTAGACAAAACTCCAGAGGCCAGGCAGCAGCATTATCACCTTTCTGATCCCTCCTCCACACAGAACCACAGAGTGGCGACATCATTGGAAACTTCATCAACCTGGATCACACAGGCTGCCCCGCCCTGGTGATTATTTAAGGCTCCACTCCATCCAACTTACTGGTGCACTTTTCTACAATAGGCCACACCACTAAGACAGGGAGTCAGAGCAGCTCTACTTAATACATAGAAGCAAACACAGGGAGGCTGCCAAAATGAGGAGACAAAGAAATGTGGCCCAAATGAAAGAACAGAACAAAACTCCAGAAAAAGAACTAAACAAATGGAGATAAGCAACCTATCAGATGCAGAGTTCAAAACACTGGTTATTAGGATGCTCAAGAAACTCGCTGGGTGCTACAGCAACATAAAAAAGATCCAGGCAGAAATGAAGGTTATCCTAAATGAAATAAAGAAAAATTTACAGGGAACCAACAGTGGAGTGCATGAAGCCAAGAATGAAATCAATGATTTGGAACATAAGGAAATAAAAAACATTCAGGCAGAACAGCAAGAAGAAAAAATAATCAAAAAAACAAAAATAAAAATATTGACTAAAGAGCCTCTGGGACAATTTCAAACCTACAAACATTCGAATTATAGGGTTGCCAGGAGAAGAAGAGAAAGGGCAAGAAATTGGAAACTTATTTCAAAAAATAATCAGAGAAAATTTCCCTAATATGGTGAAGGAAATAGACATACAAGTCCAGGAAGCACAGAGAGACCCAAAAAAGATGGATGCAAAGAGGACCACACCAAGACACATCATGATTAAAATGTCAAAGGTTAAAATTAGAGAACCTTAAAAGCAGCAAGAGGAAAGCAGATAGTTACCTACAAAGGAGTTCCCATAAGACTATCAGCTGATTTCTCAAAAGAAACTGCAGGCTAGAAGGTACTGGCAAGAAATATTCCAGGTGATGAAAAGCAAGGACCTACAACCTAGATTACTCTATCCAGCAAAGCTCTCATTAAGAAATGAAGGGTAGATAAAGTGCTTCTCAGACAAGGTAAGGCGAAAGGAGTTCATCATCACCAAGCTGTTATTACATGAAATGTTAAAGGGACTTCTTTAAGAAAAAGATCAAACTATGAACGTTAAAATGGCAATAAATTCACAGCTATCAGCAATTGAATCTAAAAACCAAACTAAATAAACTGAACAGAAACAGAATCATAGATGTGATCATTTGGAGGGTTATCAGTTGGGCAGGGGAAGGGGGGAAAATGGGGGAAAAGTTACAAGGTTTAAGAAGTACAAATTGGTAGGTACAGAATAGACAGGGGGATGCTAAGAACAGTATAGGAAATGGAGAAGCCAAAGAGTTTAGATACATGACCCATGGACATGGACTAAGTGAGAGTGATTGCCAGAGGGAATGGGGGTACTGGGTGCAAGGGGGCAAAGGGGAAAAAATTGGTACAACTGTAATGGCATAATCAGTAAAATACATATTTTTTTTATTTAAAAATTTTTATTTATTTTTAGACAGAGGGGAAGGGAGGGAGAAATAGAAAGAGAGAAACATCGATGTGTGGTTGCCTCTCACATGCCCCCTACTGGGGACATGGTCCACAATCCAGGCATGTGCCCTGACTGGGGAATCGAACCGGTGACCCTTTGGTTCACAGGCCAATGCTCAAATCCACTGAGCTATACCAGCTAGGGCAATAAAATATATTTTTTAAAAAACAGTTCTGCATTGAATTTTATCTTCTGTAAAGCAAAAAATATATACATTTTCTTTTGAAATACATTATCTAGTATCCATTTTATAATTTTGAGATTTTACATGTAAATTGGTCTTTTTAAAAGAGGACACATTTATATTATTGAGGAAGGATTATATGTGTTTGATATAATTTTATCGTTATTCTGAGAGAGAATAAAGTTGTTTTGTTTTTTAGGTAGAGCAAAATCGGATAAAGCTACTAAATGATAAAGCTGTTGCCACATCACAACTTCAGAAAAAACTTGGGCAGCTTCTTTACCTAACAAACTTGGAGAAGGTATCGTTTTAAAAGAATTTGTGTGTCAATAAACCACTTTAGTGACTCTTCCCCTTTAATCTATTAGTCCCTTAATTAATGGTACAGGATTATTTTAAATCAGTGTTTTATTTGTTTTTCTTATATGAGTCAGAATACTAGTCATGTCTGCAATAGCTACACATATCACAAAAGAAGATGGTGAGCTATAGAAATGATACACAGATAATATAAAGGTGTGTGCTGTGTAGTATAGGACAGTGTAAACAGACTATAGTTATTTCCAACAAAAATTACATTTATATAAATCATGGGTTATTCTTGTGACATGATATAAATATTTTAAATGGCGTTTTCTGTGAATGAGATAAAATGCTCATGTTAGAAAGTTGAGAGGAAAAATATAACAAATTATAAATGGAATAGAATCTCAATTTTCATGATTGTTTTTGAAATAAATAGAAAATAATAAAAAAAATTTTTAATATTTAATTTTTCTGTCAGTAGTTATTGAGCACCTGCTATATATATATGCATTGTACTAGGAGTTTGAGATAGGCAGATTTGGTTCCTGGCCTCAAGGATTGTAAGTAATTTGACGTGGACATATCATGGGCACTAGATCAAGTAGTGATTAATAAAATATTACCAGTTCAACCAAACTTGGCAGATTATATGTAAATAAATCACTTAGAGCAGAATGGACTGCATTTAAGAGCGCTACAGAAATATGAAGATTAACATGTTGTGTTGTCAGTCAGCTTTTTTCCATGTCAGGTACTGGTAAAGTTCCAGTGAGATTCCAAAGCATAAAGAAGGCCTCCAGGAGAAGTTTTTCTGAACAATGCTAGGTAACCACATAGACTCTTTTATTGATAGTCTATTACTTGTTGAGGGATTCTACTTCTTTATAGGAGAAGCAGGTAATGGCAAGCCATCGTTTCCAGTAGCCAACATGTGAAAATAACCTAAGTGTCCACTGACAGATGAATAGATAAAGAAGGCATTGTGTATATACATAATGGGATATTATTCAACCATAAAAAAGAATGAAATCTTGCCATTTTTGACAAAATGGATGGATCTTGAGGGCATTATGGCATGTGTAATAAGAGAGAGAAAGACAAATACCATCTGACCTCACTTTTATGTGGAATCTAATAAAAAGAACAGAACAGAACATCAAGCTCATAGATACAGACAACTGATTGATGGTTGCCAGAGATGGCAGTTACGGGGGCGGGTTAGAGTCCAAAGATACAAACTTCCAGTTATTAAAATAAGTTAAGCCTTGGGGATGTAATGTACTTCATGGACTGTTGTTAATACTGTGTTCCATATTTGGAAGTTGCCAAGAGAGTCGAGAATAATCAAGGAAAATTTTTAAAAAACTATTTGGTGAGTGAAACCACAGACTTAAAAACTTTAGTTGATCTATGAGTTGAATTTACTTTCCTTTATGTTTTCTTCAGTTTTAAAACCTGTCTTATTTGATGACTGTTTTGAAGCCCTTTTAGTTTTTGAAATAGCTTTAAGGAAATTTTGAAAAGCTATTATACTTCAACATAATTCCCGGGCTTAGGTCTCAAATCAATAATTTTAATTTCTAGTTATTTGCTTTGCCTTAATGAGATTAGAAGAAGGGTACTGAGAAGAAACCAGTATTAATAAGGAGTTACGTAAATAAAGGCTGCCTCTTCCCCTATCTGTTAGCCCATGCTAAGTAGACATACAGAATATGTAATTTCTTTATACAAAATCTAGTTTGAAAATAAAATTTGAGAATTTAGCTAAGTTATATTCTTTTCATTTTGTCTTCTGTGGTAATCACAACTGTAGTAATACAACTTTAACAGACTGTAATAAAAATTGTTTCCCTATGTTTGTTCACTTCTTTAGTGAATGTTACTTGTAAATCCCAGAAATGTTAGTATTGGGTAATAATATAAAAATTATTAGGTCATCTCAATTATCAGGCTGTTAAAATTGCTGTTGCCAGAATTTACTTCTATAAATGAGTTGTCAAATATGTATCAGTTTTTAAAACGTAACTAATATATTTTTTAATTCTTCTCTTTTTTGCATAGTCTCAAGACAAAACGTCAGGAGGTATTAATCCGGAGCCTTGTCCGATCTGTGCTCGGCAGCTGGGAAAACAGGTGAAATTATAATAAACATTACATGCGTTTCTGAAACACTTTACAGTTTTCAAAGGCTTTACAGTCAGCCTCTCCCCACCCGCCAAGCCCCCTCCCTCAACAACTTTGTATGCAAGGCAAATATCTATCTTAATGTTAGGGCCAGAGTTGAGCTGACATGTTTAGTGCCCACATGTGTTTGAGCAATGTTTTTCCATAAGTGATAGGTGCAAACATATTTCTAAATAACTGCATCTTCTTGATTAAAGGTGCATAATTTTGAATATTGTTTCCAGTCACAAAATTGGGTCTAAATAATTAGACTGTCAGTTTAACATGGTTATTTGGTAATTATGCAGAAATATAATACAGCACACACTGATTTACTTAAGAAAATATTTCAAAGGTATAGTAACATAGCTTTTACTTAGCACTATTAATATCTATTAATACCAGGATTTAAAGTACAAACAACAAATCCTAGGGGAATTTAGACCATTATAACAATTAAATGTTGTATTTCTTTGTATATTAGTATGCAGATGTCTATAAACTTGATGGCATGTTATTAGCTCTCCTCAATGAGGTTCTTATTTTTATCCTACCAACTTTGAATTATGAAACTATAAATTCCAATGTTGTATAGTCAGTTTCTACAATATCAGAATATTCATTGTTTTTGAAGATTTGAAAGATAAATTTATTACTATTAAGTCAGTAAAAGTGTTCTTGGGAGTTTTTTTTCTGTGAAACTGAGAATGTGAAGTTAAATATATGAGTTCCATAGTCTGACCAGCAGTAATCAGAAAGAAAGCACCTTTAGTCCTGGCCAGTGAGGCTCAGATGGTTGGAACGTCGTCCTGTAAACTGAAAGGTCACTGGTTCTATCCCAGGTCAAGGCACAAATCTAGGTTGCGAGTTCGATTCCAGGTTGGGGCACGTGCAAGAGGCAACCCATTGATGTTTCTCACGTCGATGTTTCTCATCCTCTCTCCTTCCCTTCCCCTCTCTCTAAAATCAGTAAGCATGTCCTCGGGTCAGGATTTAAAAAAGAAAAAAATGTCTTTAGTTTCCATGATTTATGAAGAAGGTAAGATTTTAGAAGGACACTTTATTGATAATAAATCTTAAAGGGATGATATTACATTGGAAACTGAGTAGAAGGGCAATGAACAGATACTGATAAAAGTTGGTGATAAAATGTTATGATAAAAGTTGTGATTAAAATGGAAGGGATCATGGTATAAGTAGTTTCTTTGATTTTAGTTTTGATAAGATTCATGTAACCAGATTACCTCAAAAATTTTGTTTAATTTTTGTCCTTAACAGTTCCAGCTTTTAAAGTTCCTTTATGAACATTATTTCACTTAATTATAGCACAACCCAGGCCTCCTAGACTTAGGAGAACATACTGGATCACAATAAGAGTAACAAAATATTGCTTTTCTAACTCTGTTTATATCCAAAATCTGCAGGAACTCCAGATCCTTCCTCTTTAGCCCCCCAGTTCTCCTCCTCCTCACTTGAAGAATCCGTTGGAGATAACTCACAGGCACTGGCTGATGCCCTGGAGGCTGTGCCATTTTTCCGTCCTTCTCAGTAGGCCATGTCAGGCTGTCACTCCTCAGGCTCTGGTGCCAGATGTCTCTGGTGCCGCCCCCTTTGCAGATGGACCTGTCCTGCTCTTTAGCTTGTCCATCTGAGCTCTCACATCTGCACAAGTCCTCTCAAGTAGAGGAAGCGCCTTTCATCCCCAGTGGCACTGAAGGCTCACAGATTACAGAACAGCGCTGCTCTGTCTACGGAAATGCCAGTGAAACAACTCTTTCACTTGCCTGCGGCCTCAGCCCCTGGGGACTCTGGCACCGTCGCTTGAGGGCAGAGGTGCAGCTAGAGAGCAGCCTGAGCAGCATCCGCCAGCGAAACCCGGACTAACCCCTCGTCATTCCCAGTCACTATTTTAAAAGCAAGCTTATATACTGCATTTTCTCTGCCTTTAGTGTGGGTTCTCTTCCAAGGGGCTTCTTAATTAGGTCATCCCTCGGGACCTCGGGAAGGCCACACACCCCCTTTCCACACAAGTCAGGAGTATGTCATTCAAAGCGCCACTCTTTTTATTATCGTCATTGGTTTTTACCAAAAGAAAATGTTAAATAATTAGCACAAGATGTCAGGGGCTTTAGAACTGACAACTCAGTTACGTGTAAATTCTTTTCTACATCCCCTCCCACTGCCAAAAAGGGGAGAAGTCCTCATAATATGCTCCAGAATGGATTATTATACCTGTCTTGAAATACTACAAGGGAGTTTTCAAAACTATCTTTTTATTTGTTTATCTGGAAATTTTTAAAATGTATCCAGGCCACTTTTAAAATAAATTGAGTTACTAGCCCATCTTATTCCCTATATAATAAATGCTTTCACATGTGAAAATCTAAATCTGTTTAATAAGTTGAATAGACTGTATTGAGTATAATATTCAAGTTAATGTTCTTCTTAGTCCCTGTATTATATCTGCCATTGGAGCACTGAAAGGGTAATTCACATTCTTCCTAAATACTGAAAAGAGAACACTAACTCATAAAATAACAATGACTTTCAGACTATTGCGCTTTACTATTAGGATGAGCAGAACTAAAGACTATGAAAACTTCCCCTGGTTGGACTTAAAAATCATTAACTTATATGTACAACTTAGCTTTTATGTCTTAAAGAATATTAATATCACGAAACATTTAGGAAGTGAAATTATGACTCCCTCCTCCTCTTAACGTGTGTGTAGATGGGCAGACGTCTTTGGTAGCATCCCCCTGAGGCATGTCCTGTGTTTTCCTTGCAGTGGGCAGTGCTGACCTGCGGGCACTGCTTCTGTAACGAGTGCACGTCTATTATTATCGAGCAGTACAGCGTGGGGTCTCACAGAAGCTCCATTAAGTGTGCCATCTGCCGCCAGACAACATCTCACAAAGAAATCTCGTATGTCTTCACCTCGGAGAAAACCAGCCAGGAAGAGGACATCCCTGTGAAGGTGAAGTTGGCTAAGAACATGTAGAAGCATGGTCGGAGCGCTGAGAAAACCAAAATCAGAACCAGGCTAAGGATGTATAGAGGCCGCTGTCTCCCCGCGGCCAGGCTGCCTGGCGGCCTCTGTCGGCCCGTCTCCCCTTTCCTGAGGGAGGAGCACCGGCACACTTTTTCCATCGGAGTTAGCGGCAGCCATGCCCCCCATGGCCAAAAAGGAACTTCTTAGAATTCCAGTTCCCTGTTGTTTTTTCTAGTATTTCTGCCTGCTACACATAGAGCTCTGGTTCAATTAAAGGGTTATTTAAAGAAAGCTTCTTCCTCATTTTTCACGTAGCCTTGTATATCAGGGGAAAAGGATGTGCCCAACCAAGCTGAAGGAGAAGACAGACTGGTCACTGAAGTTAGTGCGCTTTCAAACGGCCTGGATTAACATTTCAGGGTGCGGCCGAAACTTGGCTTCATTTTCCTAACTCTCTTCTCCCAGGCTTCATTCAGAATTTTAAGAAAGTGACCATAATTTGAAACCCAAACAGGATTTGTAACTAGACTTCCTCCCTGAGGGACATTTATTAGTGAAAAGCCTGTACTAGACATTTTTGTTCTTTATTTTCCTTAAATGTGGGTTGTTTTTTTTCCCTAACCAAACCTAGATGAAGGACAGATAAATACATGAACGTGTGGAGATAGTACAGGACATAGACCAGAAGGGGTAGTCGAGAAAAAAGGTGGGATGTGCTTATAAGCAAGAGGTGGTAGGATCTTTTTCCTTAATTCCTTCTTCTCTGGTCTTTGATGTTCTCTTCTCACTTATGTTTAAGGACGGTATTTTGCAGCGAATTAACAGTGAATGGCAGTGTATCAGGCAGTCGTTAGGCTGCCCCTCCCGAGAAAACTAGAGTTGAGTTCAAGAATATCTCATTGCCGTTAGCTCCTACTGTTATCTGAGCAAAACCTGAAAATACCAGTCATGTTGCTCTCTAGAAAATAACAGTGTAGAGAAAATTTGGAGGGACCAGTTCAGGAGGCTACAACAGTAGCGATGGTGGCTTTGATTACCTTGGTGCCAGTGGAGAAGGAAAGAAGTGGATATATTTAAGAGACATTTAGAGTAAGTCGATTACTCTGAAGTACTAATAAGATACAACTTTGGTAAGTAGTAAGATAGAATGTCGGAGGGGTTGATGAAGAAGGAGATTTCATAGGTGACCTCCTGGTTTCTGATGTGAAAAATCAGGTGGATAATGGTGTAGCTACTATATTAAGGTGTTTGGAAGAGGAGTACATTTAGACATACTATCTTTGAGGTGCTAACACATTCAAGTGGAACTGTCCAGCAAAGTGTGTTAATATATGGAGCTGGAGATTTAAAAAAAAAAAAAAAAATGCAGTCCTTGGCATAAGGGATCTTTGCATCCATGAGAGTGAATGAGGTTCCCTAAGGAGGGGAACATAGAAGTGAGCTTTAGATCAGGCCCTGCAGAACTCCATAGCGTATTAAAGGTGTAATAAAGGGAGCAGAGCTAAAAAGGGAAGCTAAGAAGGAGCAACTAGAGACACAGGCAGTCCAGGGGAATATGCTATCAACAGAGGCCACAGGAAAATTCCACTTCAGCAAGGAGGCAGTTATCAGCACAGTCCAATGATGCTGAAGGTGACTCAGTGACAATATGGACTAATTTGGCTAATGAAGGTAGTTGATGATGTCAGAAGGAGCTCTGTCAATGGAAATGTAGAGGCCAGAGCAGACTGGCGTGGAATGAGAAGTCAACAGGAAGTGAATAAGTAGGAAGAGAAAATGCCCAACTCACAAATTTAGCTGTGAAGTAGAAGACTGAGAGTTGTAACCAGAAGCAGATATGAAGAACAGAAAGACTTTGCGGTGTTTTTTTTATTTAATTTTGTTTAAGAGGAAAGATTCTTGAGCAGTTTGATCTACAGTAAAGGATAGATTGAAGACATAGGTGAGAGTAGGGATAATCTGTAATGTAAGTTTCGAGAACAGACCAGAGAATGCTGAGGTAGAAAGAGGAGAGAGAGCTCATTGAAGTCAAGCAACAGGTGCAGGCTGGGCTGCCGAGCAAATAAGCCGTGAGTGCGTACGTTCTTATCAGAGAACAGGAGACCGTAATTACTCATTTTCAGAGAGGACAGGTATTCAGTACTCCAGCTGTGACTGTAGAGGTGGATAACCCAAATGCGGTGAAGGAAAAAAGTTCTAGAAGATGAAGCAGTGAGACCCGAGCGTTGAATGGGTTGTCCAAGTGGGCAGTACGCAATAACGCAAGTTGTTGGCTTTGTCCTATTCACCACACAGAGAACTGCTTTCCGTCTCTGCCCCCCTCCTCCTTTCTCCCCACTCCTGCGGTTTCTCCCTCCCTTGCCTTGTCATAAAAATAGCCTTTCTTAGCCCGTTCTTTCCCTTCTGTCTCTTCCCCTGGCCTCAGGCATCCCAAGGGCCACAGATGGCATTTGTGGCTAAGAAGGGCTGCTGACTCTTAGGTGAAAGCATTCACAGGACGGGGAACAGCATAGGAAAGTACTTGCTGCGTCAGGCCTAATGCGCCGAGGTTTAGGAAGCGATCGCTCTGGCTACCGGTAAACAGCCCAGTCCCTATGAAACTGAACCATGGAGCCCGTCAAACCTAACACCTGTTTATCCTATGGCAGCTTTCCTAGACACCCAGGAGAGGGATTAGGACAGGACAGTTACATTTGTTGTCCTGTTGGGACAGGAATATCAGTGTACAAATGTGTTTATTATGCCCTGACTTATTCCTGTCTTTCATGAGTATTGATGAACACATGAATTGAAGCATCTTGTAAAAAATTACAAGCTACAGAACTTACTAAAGTTAATTTCTCTTCTGTTATAGATGCATATGTACTTGTATTTCCTTTTTATTATATAACATGACTGAATATTGTGTCTACTTTGCAAGCAAATTTTATCCCCCTCCCACGTTCTCACCTTGCTCCTGGCTGCCTTTACTTTTGCTTCTCACTGCCTTTTCTGTCACCAGATGTGTCTGCCACTTCTGCCACTTGTCCCCTTTTCTTACTTCTGTCATATTTCTGCCCTGGTGTCTGCTACTTTTCCTTGACGCATCAGCTTATTGTTTCCCCAGACTCTCACGACAGTCTTCGTCTGAAACTGTCCCACTGAACGGTCACATCACCTGTGCTGAAGTTGAGGGTGTGATCAGATATTTAAAAGATGGCTCTATGTAGATACTCTAGGCATTAGGTTGAAATTTTCTAAATATTAGATGAAACTATTCCTAAACTTAGGGTTTTATTTATTATCGATTATCAAATTCCTGATCTTTTTATAAAATAATCCTGATAAGTAATTTTTTCATTTCATTACAGTTTTTGAATTATCTCAAACATTATTTTACTCTAAGTAGTCTCCAATAGTTGAGACTCTTAGACACACTAAACAATATAATATCATATCATACATAGTGCTTAATTATATAGTTGATCTCAGATAATAGTTACTTGGAAGACATAAAAATAGCATTAAATAACATAAGATACTTTTTCTACTGGCTCTTTATAATGTAAGGAATTCTATTGATTGACCATAGAAATAAATTGAATACTGAGATCACAGTGTTCTCTTTAGTGGATGCATTTAAGTTAAAGACTGTACCTTCCCTAACAACAGTGTGACAGTATTCCTAAATGACCCTTGGAACCTACTGGGCATTTCACAAAGTAAACAAAATTCCCCTTGCAAGTTCTGACAACTGCCAGGCGTTTTGGATGCTGAAGTAGGCCTCCTGGCAGAACATGTGCCCCACGTGCATGTTCCCTGTGTCCTAAGTTTGGCTAGGTTTCACATGAAGCATTTTCTGAGTGGCAACCCTGACCCTATAATAGACAAGGTTTTTGTGTCGTAGGAAGTTTCTATCCAGGAGAAAATACGCTCCACGGATGTAGCCACTGCAAGCAGCCGCCTTCCCACCATCCCACACACATGCCTACGGCTTCCCCTTCTCAAACTGTGGAGCGTTTAATAGCTCACTGGCCTGCTTTTTAGAATAAAATTTTTTCAGTCCCGTTCCCATAGATTTTGACTTAGTTGATATGGGATTCATTTTTAACAAGTAAATCTACTGATAATTGATATGTTTTATGTAGCCTTTTCTATAGGGGGAGAGAAAAAAAACAAAAAACACTTTTTCTGCATTCAAACTCCCAGAGAAGCCTAGAAATACCACATGTCAAATTCTATGTGTAGAATCCTGTGCCTTCTTGCTTCCTTTCCTTTCTTTTATTTTCCTTTTTTTTTTTTTGAGTTTCTGTTCAGTTCATTCAGAGGTGACTTGTGAAGTCTGTCTTGTACTTTCCAAACATAATTAAAATAAATGTCTGTGTGAAAAAAAAATTAGAAAAGTCTGACTGAGTTTAGAGTTGACAGAATAATTGGGTAAATATAATCCACAAAGGATTGTATTTAAATATAGTTATACATGAACATTAACTGGTAAGTGTAGAATGCAATTATGTGGTTTTGTTATAAGTGTCATGGGCAAATATATTAATAATTGCAGAAAACAATTTCTATCACTGGACAAATCAGCACTTGTAATTCTGAACTGTTGCTAGTCTAGTGTTGAAGGTAACTATAGCCCGCAATCAATTGAACATGCAGTGGAGACTTCTACAACTCAAACCATAAATTTTCTTTATGAAATTACCTTTATGAAGAACTTGTACTTTGTGGAGTGTAAACTTAATTAAAATGTGGAAAGGACATTGTTCTTGGGATTAGGACTTTATTTTATTCACTGGTATGTTCCCAGCATCTAGAGTAATGCTTGGCATATAACAGGTACTCAGCGGATAGATGGATGGATAAATGGATGGATGGAGGGACGGATGGATGGATGGACAGAAAATTGAATAGTATTTACATATAATATCCCTAAGACCCTTTGAGTCCAAATAAAATTTTTATTTTTTATTTTTTTTGCAATGGGTAACTTATCTCTTTAAAATCATTATGCAAAGTGTTTAAAAGAACAAGATGATATTTTGGTGTCCTTGTGCACTTGTAAGATTTCCCACGGCCTAGGTGGCATTTCCACTGAACTTCATTCAAGTAACCTGTGAATGCCGAAGGAACCCAGCACTTGCCCCAGGCACTTACGTGAAAAGCATCCCTACTTTGGGAGACCAGTCATACAAGCTGCATAACAGCACTACATTGTATCTGTCCTGCTAACATGGTTTTTAGCATGGTGAACAGGTGCAGACAGAAATAAAACAATGTTAGCTGGTTTCCGCTGAAACTACTATGGATAGCACAGGCACGCTGAAAGAGTTAGCTCTACTTCAAAAAGAAAAGTCTAGAATGAAAGTAATGAAAGTAATAAAATACCAAGACAGGAAAGTATTTCCTCCAAACTGAACAGTAGTGGGAAACATTCAAGTTATTTGCAAGTTACAAACCACCAAGGAAACCTAAAGAAAAATCTGTGATCTGTCACCAAATCATAATCCAATTGATCATGTTACTGATTGGGGAAAATAATTCTCTTTGGGGAAGGGGAGCTAAGTTGTGTAAATTTGCCTTCTTTAAAGTGATGTTCTTCAGTAAGATGAATCTTTAAAATATCTGTAGTCTCAAGGCCTTTGATTGTTGTAATGTTTAAAAGATTACAAAAATCAATCTAAGTAATAATTGGAAAATTTAAATATTATTTGTGCTCCATTTTAGATATGGCCATCCTACCTCTAACAGAGCTGAAACTCACCTGTGGCAGGTAGCGCAGCCTAGACCTCCACTTGACCCTAGAGCAGTAAGAGACGCTGCACACACAACAGTGTGAGCACGAGGGCGTCCACATAATTCAGAAGAGCAGCTCTCTTGTGAGAAACACAGTCCCCATTGAGGTACTAAGTTTAAAAAGTCCTAGAATTAACAGGCCTCCCACTTATGGCCCTAAAACCCTCTTCATCTGTACAAAATAAGGGTAGACAAAAAGTATTGAACAGGGTGGGGTAAAAGGAGGTTTACAGTTGTTTGAATGGAAAAAATACAATAATTAATAAACACCAATAAAAGAATAAACTCCTTCATGTACTCACAACTGTAAACCTACTTTCCCTACCGCCTGTATTTCCTTTTAGTAGAAATAATTCACACACAGCACACAATGAAAAGTAATACTTCCCTCCATTCTTTCTTTGCCTTGTCACTATGACCAATTTCTACTTTTAGTTATAGAGATCTTCTATGTGACTTTCATTAATATACATAAATTTTGTTTCTTGAAATACTAGCTTTAGACAGTATATGTTGACTCCTCGCTTTAAAATATGAGGACATCTTTCTTCTCTCCACATTCTAATTTGTGTTATGGTATCATTTTTCTATTATAATTTTCAGACATTCACATTTTGTTATCTAATTATAGACATGTCTTCCGTATCTAGAGAAAATCAGTAAGTGGTATATGCAAAATTATGTTATAAATAATGTTCACTATAGGACCCATAAGGTTTGCCGAGTTTACTAAGCTTCCCCAGAGCTGCTGATAGGTAGGTAGGTAGAAAAGATCCGTGTTGATCAAGTGAATGCGATGACACCACCCTCCACTTGATGGCTTCTTTCCAGTGATTTCATTATACAACACCGAGGTTAAACCCCGTTGTCTGCCATGATTGCTTATCAAGCCGTTCTAGCTTCTATAAGTGGGAAAGCTAATGATTAATCACAAGATTTTATTTGCTTCTTGTCAGTCATTCCCAGTGAATAAAATACATGTTGAAAATTTTAAATTGTGTTCTAACCCGCCTTGATTTATATTTCATTTATTTGTTTTACTCAGCCATGTTTGGGATTGAGAAGGCTAAATGTAAATACTAATTTTTTGCATTAAATACACTGATTGCATGTACTATTTAAAAGCTAGGCTCTAGGTAATACAAAAGTAAATGTCATTTGATCCTTGTTTTGAAACAATATATTGACTGATGAATGACTCTGGGGTATAATATTATATAATTATCATATGAAATCATTCTAAATAGAACCATGGCAGGGCAATTAATTGAGGAAAAAGCTGTTCTTTTCCAGATAAAATCTCTCATTTTTCCCTTATGAAAGACAAATTTAAATGTCAAGCTCAAAAAAATCGAGTGAGATAGTAAACTTGAAAAATACTTAGTTTTTAAATCCAGATGTCATTCATCAAGCACTTGTGAGTTACAGTAACTAATATAATATATTTAATATAGTACTTTGGGTTATGTTACTGCATTTAACACAAATATGACCTACATACAAAGAAGTAGGAAAATATTTACAACATAAACTTAACAAGTACAGCATATGAGAGGTCCTACAAATAAATAAGATAACCCAGCTTTTAAAAATTGGCAAAGGTTATGAACAGACAGCTCACAGAAGAGGCATATACCAAACTGTCCAGCAAAGGACAGGTAGCCCGCCCTCAGGACTTGCAGACTCGGTGACAAGTTGGCTCCTCGTTTCCCCTGTCTGGTTGGCAAAAGGTCCAGTGTTAACAAGTGTGCACATGTTATCAATTTAACGGTTAATAGCTAAAAGTTCTAGCATTTTAGAGGGCAGTTTGATAGGAAATCTATCAAACCCAAATATCTAAAGAGCTCCTTTAACCTTTGACCAACAATTCTGCTTCGATGTGCCTACATCTGCTTTGGTATTTGCCTGTTTCCAAAGCTGTAAGTGCAAGTGTAGTCACTGAACTATTGTCTGTAATATTAAAAAGTAATGAAAATCAACCTAAATATATATTAATAAGAAAATATTTCACTAACTGTTGTTCCCTAAGTATTTTGCAGCCATCGAAACAAGGCGAATATAAAGGGCCTACGGCAAATGATTGCTAGGACACAGTGTCAGACGGAAGGCCATGTTATAAAATATTTGTGGGTTGCATGTGCATTTTTATATAGGTTTCTGAAACGCATAAGGAGGTTTAACAAAATAAATGCCAAATTTTTAGTGGTGTTTAGAGAGAGTAGGACATAAAAAGTATTAGATTTTTATTCCTCTGTACTTCCATTGGACTCAGTTGTCCAAAAAGTGTCTGTTGCCTTTTGGTAATTTTTTGTTTTTAAAAAAGTGCTTGTGATATGTCTAGCAAATAGGACAGAAACCAGGTCCTTATCTAACTTTCATTCAGTTTTTCTATGGTTTACTGTATTTTCTGTGTTTCCTTTGTAGATCAGCAATCATTTGTTGTGTATAACACTTTCTTTTCATTTAACAACAAATTTATGAATTCTTAAGGTAGACTCAGAGGCAGTGGATTTTCAACATAGCTTCTTGTATCCTGAAGCAACATTTTTAATGATAATTTAAATGTCTTCAAGTAGTCTAAAATATGTAATCTTTTATCTTGGAGAAACTGCCTAAACACATTGGTCTGACATAAGGATTGTACATTTATTGGCTTTGTTTTCAAAACTTATGCAGGGCATGCTCAAATGAAGAGCTGCAGATAAATATGGTACCTGCTCCTGTCTCCATTGTTCTCATTCTCAGTGACCATTTTCTGTCCATGTAGAAGAAAATGGTATTAAGGTCATCACACTGCCCATATGGGCTCTGCTAAGCCGAGCTTTGGATTCCTAGACTTCCGTATCCTTCTTTCTTAGTGGGGAGTGACTGGACTGACACCAAGTGGCTCAGAACTATGGCATTTGAAAGGGCTCACTGAGGGCTACCACTGAGCTGGCCAAACTTTGATGAAAGGGAATGATCTAGTCTTTTCCTTCATAGAGTCAGTACTCCGTTTTGGATGATGCTTATAAAAGATTATTCTGTTTTCTTTGTAACTTTTTATAAGAAGCAGCATGGTATTTTATTTGGATATCTTTTTGAAAATAAGACCTCGAAGGGATGTTTCTCTCTAAACTCTAAAATGATCACTATGCTAATTTTTTGTTTTCTCTTATTTGAGATAATTTTGCTCTTCATACATTATTTATTTGTATGATTTTGCTCTTCATAATTTTTAGACTGAAATAGGTTTCTTACATTTTTTTAAACTTTCAAGAATAATTGAAAGTCGGCATATCCAGAGGAATAAATATAGACTTGGGATTTTAATACAAGAATTTTAAAACTTTCCCATAATCTTCCCTTGCTAACTTGCATTTACGACAGCTTTCTTCCTTGTTTCAATTCTAGTCTTTGAATGTCTGTCCGTGTAAGTGGTGAGGCGGGGTGGGGAGTGGTGCTGCTGTGGGGACAGCCCGCCTTCTTGCTGGTGAGACCTGCCTCTGCTCGTGGAATAATCTGTCCCATCGTGGTGCTCGTACTTACAGCCTCAGAAAGATAAAGCGTTGAGGACCTGTTATTTGCCAGGCATTAGGCTAAATGCTTTGTATGCTTTTCTCATTTAACCATCACTGCAACCTTTGGGAATAAATAAAATCATCATCCCTGTTTGACAGGTAAGGAATCCAAGGCTTAGAAAGGTTAGAATCCATAACTAGTAAATGCAGAACTGGCAGCCGAATTTAGATTTATCTTACTCAAAATCCCATGCCCTAAACCTCCATGTCTTACCATCTCCCAGAGCATCCCAGAAGAAAAACTTTTTCAGTGAAGACTGTAAAAACACTTGCTGATTTTCTTCATTTTCTGATTTTTTTTTTCCATTTTCATACTCTTATGGTGGAAATGGTTGTGCAAAAAGCACTCTGTGTTTATCTAGCTTTGTTTAGAGCTCAGTCCAAGTGGGCATCAGTACCTCTGTCATTGTCCTTTGTAATGCTGTTGTAAGAGAGGATTTTTCATGGGTTGAATGGATCCTTCACTATTTGCTTAAGTTGGAATTTTGATTGACTGCATTTTTAATATTTTCAGTGCCATTATATCTGAAATGAATAGTGTTTTTGTATATAAATTGTGCTTATCTAAAATAACAAAATTTTGTAATTGTAAACCTAACCATTTAACTAAAATATCTTCAGGATCATATCACTGTATGAATTTTTGGTGTGCTTTTATATTCAGTTCTCTCAGAGTATAAATTCCATAACTTTTACACTTTGAGCAAAGAAAATGTTCAGCAAATACAAACTTTAAAAAGGTTAAACACATATGTACCTATCATATAGTTTTGATAATAAAAGTGTTTTATGTTGGTTTTTCATACCATCGTTCACTCAGTTTTATTTGGTAGTAATGTGTTTTCTTCTTTGTGTTCAAAGGGCAGTCACTCTACAAAGGTGGAGGCCGTGGTCAGGACTCTGATGAGAATCCAGCTTAGAGACCCGGGAGCCAAAGCCCTCGTTTTTTCAACGGTACAGTTAGCATTTTCATCCTCAGTATTATTAATACAGACTGGCTTTCTGTCCCTAATCAGTGTATATCTGAGAACTAATTATTAATGTTTGCTGTAATATAGGTGAGATTTAGAATTACTGATAGATTTTCCCACATCAGATTTTACCCATGTCCATATGATAGAATTATTTTTATAGAATCTTATGATGCTTCACAAGATAGTTCCTATAGCTACATTTTATGTTTTTATATTAGTTTTACTTAGGGATTTTCTTATATTAATATTTTTTTAAATTAGAATGCATAACCTTGAAAGTCTCATTTCACAAATGAACTTGATTGTTTAAGAAAAAGAAAAAGAGTCAACTGAATAACATATTGAATAAAAATTCTAGTTTTCATTTTGGGAAGGTAAGTAACCATATTTATTAAGCACTCCATTATTTATTTTCTATTATATTTATCTGAATTCAGTTCCCAAAGATGCTTATTTTTGTACCTATTTTTAACGAGGATTTGATTTCACACACACACACACACACACACACACACACACACACACTACCGTCAAGATGGAACTAAACATGGGTGGTACTTTATGGTTTTGTGTTTACTTAATTCTGAGATACAAAAGTTATTTTGACTTAATTTCTTGTCAGATTCTCTTTATGTGAAAGCTCTGTGTAAATATTTCCTTATTGTCTTATGTGTTCTTAGTGGCAAGATGTCCTAGATATTATTTCAAAAGCTCTCACTGACAACAACATGGAATTTGCACAGATCAGTCGTGTTAAGACATTCCAGGTACGTGAAAGATTTTCTCATGTTTTTTAGAAGTAGATTCAAGTGCAAATCGAAACTTGTGTTAACTAGGTTATTTTTATTTATTGTCTTGTTTCTTGATTAATTATAAAATGTTAAATTAAAAAGCAAAGTAGAGAAACTGTAGTTACTTTCTTTCTGTTCACTTATTCCCATAGCAAGATTCTTCTGACTTAAGGTACATTTCTTTAATATAGCAAGAGATGGCCTCTGATATACCTTTTGAGTAGACAGGCGCCTTAAGTCCCTGGGATTAGGTTCTAAAGACACTGTGACAGGCAAAATTACATATGGTGAAATTGTCATCACATCACTCTCAGCACAATGACAGGTACACACCCAAAGAGGCACACAAAAAAATCAAGCGAAAATTGAGCAGATTCGTGTCTATTATCTCGTACTGAGTCTTACTCAGTGTAACACGTTCTTTCTCTTTCTTTTTTCTCTCAGCTCATATAGTTTAATTTGCATACATCACAGTCATGTATCTTGTGATTCCACTCGAGCTTATGTGACACTTCCTCTTAAAATCAAGCAACAAGTTCATATTTTCTAAAATTGGTCATTTTACATTGAATTTTCTTAGCTATTGCATTTCACAATGAAATGGATATCATTAGGCATATTTAACATTAACTACAGTATATGGCTCTTATTTTTAACTGACCCAGCTAAAATTTAAATGTACCTTTCTTTTTTAGGAGAACCTTTCAGCATTTAAACATGATCCCCAAATCAATATTTTGCTGCTGCCCCTGCACACAGGTTCTAATGGATTAACTATCATTGAAGCTACTCATGTTCTGTTGGTGGAGCCCATACTGAACCCTGCCCATGAGCTCCAGGCCATAGGAAGGGTGCACCGAATCGGACAAACAAAGTAAGGACTTCAGTTAATATCAGTCACATTTGCTTCAAGTTCCTAAGATACCAATCACTGTTTAAACTCTTCATTTATGTTCATCATAACCTATTCATTTTTAATCTCTTCCTCATTTATTAAATTTTCAAGTACTAACATATCACCAAGAGACATTTTTAGCCCTGACCTATGTGGTGACTCAGTTTGTTGGGCATTGTCCTGAAAAGCGAAAGGTCGCAGGTTGGATTCCTGGTCAGGTCCCCAGTTGGAGCGTGTATGAGAGGCAACTGATCAATGTTTTTCAGTCACATTGATGTTTCTCTCCCTCTCTTTCTCCCTCCCTTCCCCTATCTCTAAAAATACATAAATAAACTCTTTATTTTTAAAAAAAGACATTTTGAGAGATTTCCAACCCTCCCTCCTCTGAGCAGCAAACCCCCAGATTCTCCTATATTTTTGTCTTTTCTCTTTCACAAACTACACTGATACTTCATCAAAGCAGTTTCTTAAAACACTTAAGACAACTGTAAAGGTGAAGGCATACATCATAACTTTGGGAAGGATTGATTTTTTATTGTCTCAGTTAGCTTGTATTTAAAGGAAGGTATATACTATGCATGACTGAAAACAAACATCTCCTTTTTAAATTCTTCCCCTTAGGAAAAGAAAGCCCCACTCTAAGACAGGTCTACTGGAAGAGATAATTAGATTTAGTTTAAGGCCCAAAGCAAACCAAATAGTTTATATTAAATAGTGTGTACTACTTTTATTCAAAGAAATGCATCCATATGAAGAACTTATTAAATAAATATTGATTGAATAGATACTATATGTCAACCATTGTGCTCGGTACTGAAGAGTCAAGTTAAATAAGACAATCTGTTGACCCAGTGAGGTTATCATGTAGTACAGTAAACAGATAGTTGAACATAATGTAATAGAATATGCAAAAGTATAATAGAAGTACCGTGGTAACAAAGGAAGGGAGCGATCAGTGTGTGCCCTAGAGAGTCTTGAAGGAAATTGAGCTAAAAAGGGGGTGTTCACGCAACCAAAGACAGTTACCTCTTCAGAAGCAAGAGGAGGTAACCAGCATCATCTTTCTAGGAGTGTAAGGGGTTCGCCGTTGCTGGCGTGTAAAGCAGTGGACGGAATGGCAGGCGACGAGGCCCCCTGTGCTGCGCTCAAAAGCAGGGACTGCTCTGTGAGCAACAGCCAAGAGAACAAGCGATGGCCTATTTTAAGCAGGAAAGAGACATGTTCATTTAACAAACTAGCAAATCATGGCAAAGTAATGGAGTAAATAAATGCAAGCTTGTTCTAAAGTATCGTTTAAAATGCAGTTATGTGTTGTTTGGTTGTTTCGTTTTTTTACCTTTCTTTTTGTCTTATATTTTTAAACATACTTCTTGTCTTATCCATGTTTCTAACTCATACATTGGACCCTTCTCCGATGAAAGGCTACAATTCTAAAAACACATTTAATACTACTTGACAATTCTACTGTGCTTCCGTTATAGATTGTTCTTTTTTCCCAGGAGACTATCTGAAGTCTTTTATATCTGCCTCCTCCCCATTGATGATGATCTTGCCTCACGCAGGGAAAACAGATACAATCAGATTAGAAGTACCTCTTCTTTAATTTAAAAAAAAAATATATATATATATTTATTTTTAGAGAGGGGGAAAGGAAGAGAGAGAGGGAGAGAAACATCATTGTGTGGTTGCCTCTCAAGTGCCCCCTCTACTGGTGACCTGGCCTGCAACCCAGGCATGTGCCCTGACTGGGAATCAAACCAGCGACCTGGAACTCAATCCACTGAGCCACATCAGCCAGGGCCAGAAGTACCTCTTCTTTCCATCACCAACCTGAACAGCTTCTTGTATCGATACCTGCATGCTTAAGTGAATTTGTATTGAGCACCTGTCTGCCAGGCACTATTCTAGGTATTCAAGATGCCCTCGTGGAGCTTAAATTCTAATTCGAAGGAGCTGGTAGAGAGACAGAGATGGTAAACGATAAACATAGTAAGTAAAGTGTATCCTGTGTTAGGGGTTAGAAAAGTAGAGCAGGGTAACGGGGATTAAGAGTGCAAGTGGCTGGCCAGGAAGGCTTTTATGGAAAAGGTCATATTTGAGCAAAAGATGAGAAGTGAGATAATGAAAGCCAGGGAGATATACCTTAGGGAAGCAGGTTCAGGTAGATAGTATGCTCGGTGCAAAGGCCAAAAGTCAGGAGTGTGCCTGGTGTGCTCCAGGAGCAGGAAGGAGCCAGATTTGCTGAAGTAGAGTAAGCGAAGAGGAAAGAAGTAGGAGTTGGAGTCAGACAGCTTGGCTCGCGGTGGGGGGGGGGGGGGGGGGATTGTTATATAGGGCCCAGGGCCATTGGGAGGCTTTGAGCAGAGGAGTGACATGATACAAGTGTCGAAACAGTCATTCCGGGTGCCATGTTTGGGCCTGGGGGAGAGGGGAGCAAGGGAGACCATAAGCAGGGAGACTAGTTAGAAGGCAGTTGCAGTCATCCCGGTGAGTGTCGACATTGACCTGGGCCGTGTTAACAAGAGTGGGAATGATGCGATGTGGTCAGGCTCTGGATTTATTTTGATGATAGAACCAGTAGTGTTTTCGGATGGACTAGACACGGTATGTGAGAGAGTTAAGTTCACACCATGGTTTTTGGCCTGGACAACTGAAGGATGAAGCAGGTTTCAGTTGACCTGGGGAAAACTACAAGGCAGAGCAGATTTGGTGAGGGAAGGGCAGAGCTTTATTTTAGTTATAGGTTTGACTTGTTTATTAGACGCCCAAATGGAGATGTCTATTCTGTAGCGATGTCCAGAGTTCAGAACAAATCTGGAAGTCACCAGCATATAATGGTAGTATTTTCAAGTCTTAAGACTACATGTGATTACCAACAGAGAGAATGTAGATAGAGAGGAGGACCAAGGATGAAATCCAGAGCAGCCCAAAGTTAAAGGCCTGGGAGAAAAGGAAAAGCCAGCAAAGAGGAAAAGTAAAGATCAAACAGTGCGTTAGGAAGAAAACTGGAAGGGACCGCTGTCCTGGGAGCCAAGTAAAGAATGTAAGTCAAGAAGGTGGATGTGATCAGCGGTGTCCTTGAGTAAGTGTCAGGTAAGGTAAGCATTGAGGAGTGCTCATTAGCTGGAGCAGCACGGAGGTCCAGGCCGGTTTGGGTGCAGACGTGGAGGGCATGGCCCGATGGGCATGTAAGATAGGACAGGATTTTATTTATTTATTAAGAAACACATTAACAGAGAGGGTTGAATAACCTGTCCAGGGTCACATGGCTAGTAAAAGTGGTGGCAGGTTTCAAACCAGCCATTCTGCCTTGACAGCCCATGCTTTTAACCACAATGCACTGCTGCCTCTGGAGCTGGTAGCACTGTGTTTTGAGGAGTTTTGCTGCAGAGAGCAGAGAAAAGGGAGAGAGTGGGATTAAGAGAGGTTGTTTTTTCCTTTTCATACAGGAGAAATAATAGAATGATTCATTAGAGACAGAAAAGCTAATGAAGCAAGAGGTGAGAAGAATGCTGGAACAGTGTCCTTGAGCCGGCGAGAGCTCTGGCACTCGGTGTAGTCTGATTTCAGGCGGAAGCCCAGACCGTCTGTAGTCGTGGGGGGCTCAGCATATCCCAGACGCGTCCCTGTAGCTCTTGGCCCAGAGGCACATTCCCACTCCTGTCTCTGCACCTGTGCCTTTACACTCTACACTCTACTCCCTTGGATGCCTGATAGAAAACTCAAGATTAACGTGACAACACAAACTGTCTCTACCACACTGCCACCCGCCCCAGGGCTACCCCATCTGAGACTGTGGCCCTATCGTCTATAGTTTTTTAAACCAGAAATCTATGACTCTTCCATATTTCCCTTTTCATATCTCATATCCAAACTATCATTTAGGTCTTGTCAGCTCCACCTCCAAGAAACATTCCGTCTGCAGACTGCTCACTGCCTTTGCTGACATAACCAGTGCACCACCCCCGCCCCCGCCCGCATTTCCTGGCTGACAGCAGAACTTAATAATGGGCTTCTCCGTCTCAGCGTTTGCTGCCTTGCAGTCCCACCTCCACACAGCAGCCGAAGGGGTTTCTAAAGTCTAATCAAATGCAACTCAAATCAGGCACAAAACCCACAACGTAATCCAAGTTCCTGCCGTATCCTACCAGACCCTGTATGGTCTGACCTGTGGCCACCTCTCCTGTTTCATTTTCACCTCCCTAGCCCGCGTTTACAATGTGCTTCTGCCACGCTAGCCCTCGCTCTGCCCCTCAGACACTTTAGCCCGCGCCAAGCACGCACCTTCCCCAGGACCGTGTACTCACTCACTGTTTCTTCCATGTGGGCCCACTTCCCACTCCTCCTTTGCTTAGCTACCTCGTTCCCATCAGTCAGGCTTCAGCTCACATGGCAACCTCCTCCTGGCATTATCTGTACCTGAAAATATCATAATTGTTGATGTGTTTATTGCATCTCCCTTCATTCGAGTGTTAATTCCCGGGGATTAAATGGTTGGTTTTGTTCACTGCCGGACCACCACCCCACCCTAAGCACCTTCGTTAGTACCTGCCAACTGACTGATGACAACATATACTAAATGAAGTGTGTTTGTTCTCATTAGTTTTATGTTGTTTTTAAACTTGGAATTGTTATGTACCTCCTAGACCTACCATTGTACACAGATTCTTAATTAAAGCAACGATAGAAGAAAGAATGCAAGCAATGCTGAAAACTGCTGAGAGGAGGTAGGTAACAGTTCACCTAGTTAATGGGTGAGTTTTTCTGTTTCTGTATAAAGTTGTGTGAGTGTTTGGAGCTTCTTCGCTGAGTTGACCACTTAGTGATCATCCGCGAATGCTTTTTAGAAGCAACGTACAGCATTTTGCCTATTCAGAATTTTTCAATTAATGTTCATTCTGTATTTGACTTAACGTATTAATAGGGATTGTAATATATAAAAATATTTAAACTATCCTATGTTTCTTCGCCACATTGGATTTTTAAATGAAATCTTTCTTCATGCCCAACTCAAAAGCCTTAGTCTGATATCTGTAGAATGAAACTTAGCTTATTTTGCTGAGTATAGTGTGCACTTTTTTACCTAAACTTGGGGGGGCGGGGTGGAATAAGTGTGTGCATTATACTCAGGCAGTACTCATTCCCATGTATAATGCAAATTATACATGGAAGTCGGTGCTAAAACGCGGGTGCGCATTACACACGGCAAAAACACATCCGAGTGCTGTTTGACCCTCACTTGTTAGTTGTATCAGATAGGAAGGTCTGGACTTAAAACCACTGGTAACTGTAATGTTAATTCCAAAGGCAGAACGGCAGTGAAGACCAAAAATAGCCTTAATTTTAAAACCTCAACTTTGGAATCCTAAAGCTTCCCAATATTTCTTTCATAACTTGTTATCTCTAAAGTCATTTTGAAAACAGAAACGGATGCTTTTCTGCATCCCCCTGAGATGGGTCTGACTGGGAGATACGCCCAGGAGAGAGGATTTCCTTCGCAGGGACCCATCTATAGGGGACTTGGCAGAATGAGCAAAGCAGCAGCTTGAAACCCGGAACTGCCTCCTGTCGGTGGTTTATGGAGAGGGAAGAGGCCACCACAAGAGCTTTTGCCTCAGACACGGAGGCCTTTTGTGGTGGTGGTTGTTCCCATACATAATGGAATTCAGCGATTATCTTTAAGCTGCCTCAATAAAATAGCGATTAGAATTTATGTTGAAATTCTCTTGAAACAAATTAACTTTGCATAGTAAGAAGGTAACTTGTAAGGTGAGAGCATTAGGAACAGTTGATGGGGGGAGCGGTTCTTTGTTTTAATAGTAGTACAGAGAAAAGGCATTTTATGACAAAGCCTGAAAATAATATATAGAAGTTTTCACTAATTTTAACAAGAGTTAATAATGATACCATCCCTACTTTCCTCTGGGAGTTTCTCATGACTCAGTTACAGAAACTTAGGAAGAAATAATGTCCTTACCTTATTATAAAAATATAATATCTTTATATTCTTATATTATTTTATCTTAGATTATTATAAGACTAGAACAGTGTATAATACAAGTAAAATAATTTATTCCTTGGGGTTTCTTTCTTACCCTGCACTCGGAAAACCTGCAGTCACACGAACTCATCGGTGAAGCATTCAGAGGCCTCCGTCTTGACCGTGGCGGATCTGGCAGACCTGTTTACCAAAGAAACTGAAGACCTTGAATGAAGTACACTTGATTCAGTCTGCAAACTTAATGTATTTAAAAGCTTTGGTTGCTTGTAGAGCAAAGTTATAAGTAAAGTATCCAGTAGATGTCAGTACACGCTGTTCTTAACTGAATGAATTTCTTTCTTTTTCAGTTGCACTGTGCCCTAGTAATTGTTGAACCCTTTTCAATATACTGTTTCCAGAAGATCTATAAAGATTTTTAATTTTTCACTCCTAATAAAACATTTATTTTTGTTCTAAACGATATCTATATCTGAGGGAATTAAGACAGGTAATATGTACTTTTCTTTCCATAAGGTTAGTCTTAAAAAGTGTTGGATTGAGAGAAAGTAAACTAGCCTAGTTTTATATGACCTGGTTGTTCAACCAACATGAATCTCATTTTTGGAAGGGCCTTCAGTACCTTTAACACATGATTCAGCAATATCCTGTTAGTAATATTTTAAGTAGATGATGGATTCTATTAACTCCTAGTTATTGAAGTAGGTTCAGACTGTAACCCCATACATAGTAACATTACAGTAATACCATTCCAACAATAAGTTAATATTAGGCCACTATTTCTTTTTTTCTGTATCTTGCTATGAAAAATCGAAACATTGAGCATTGTTCCTGTTGCTATTACATGTTAAGTAGTGTCAGGGTAAACAGTTAACTTGGGTTTTGAAGTGTATTAATGTTTTCCTTAAAATTATCTAACCTGCTTTCTCTACTTTTATTTTTTATTGTTAAGTTTTTACATGTTTTAAGATAGAGGTATCTGTAAATATTACAGTTTTTGTAACTTTAGTCCTTATCATTATGACATGGAAACATGGCAGGTTTTTAAGAATCACTACTATATTGATCTCCTGCAGTCTTTTCCTTTCCCATGTTCTGTGTAACTAGACTTTTAACCGCAAATATCTAAATTTACGGTTGGGTTTGTTATTTTATTCCACTAGTACTTATCTCAGTGACTAGTACTTTATCTTTGAGGCAAGAGAATGTCATATTTACATAAGCAAATAATTGCAAGTGTTAATAACTTAGTGTTTCTTCTTCTGTGAAGAATTAATGGATTTGAAATTGGTAACTAAGGAGTAGTAGCTTATTATTTCCTAGTCATTTGATGTAATGCAAATGTTCTTGTTTTGTTTTCTTTGAGCCTTCAAAGTTTTAAATGACCCTCAGGACTCATTAGTTCTGCTTAGCTACCCAGAAAACTGTAACAGAAATATCCCCTGGATCCCATGTGTCCGAGAGGCTTCGGTGCTTAGTTAAGGTGCATTTTCTTATCCTAGGTTTGACATAAACAGCTGAAGAAAACACACACACACTTCTGGTGCTTATTCTTCAGTTGAAGAGAGATATGCATTGATTCTTTTGTATGAAATGAAACAGAACTATTTTTTTTATAGCTCTTTACATATTATAAAGAGCTTCCTATACATTCACGTGTTTAATTTGCCCAGCAGCCCTGTGAAGTTGGTATAGTTAATACCACGCCTGTTTTGAAGGTAGAGAACTGAGGTTCGGAATATTGAGAAACTTGCCTGTGACACATACAGGTGAGACTGTGGAGCTCAGGTCCCCGACTCTGCCTCCAGAGATCGTGTTCTTTCTCTAACTCACCTGTGATGCTGAGACTCAGAAAGCCCGTGGTTATAATTTAATGATGAGCATATTTTAAACAGTATTTCCGTTTGTTTCCTAGTATTCTGAGCTGCAATTGTAGGGGAAGCAATTTGATATATGCCTCAATTTTGTAAAAGACTATATATACATATACCTATCTGTATTAGAGGGAAAACTGCTCTTATTTATTTCTGTAAGATATCATCAGTTAAATAAATATTTTAGTGGAAGTTGAAATTTGGGGATTTATTTAATTTCTGAGCTGTAGAACATGCAGTATGGGGGTTTTTGGGGGTTTTTTTGTTTGTTTTGGTCTCTCAACAAAAGATGTCAAAATTGTTTATATTACAGAATCCCATAGTTTACAGACATTTGTTACTTCTTCAAAACAGTTGTGACAGTTCTTCCAAATAATTGTTCAAAACAAATTCAGATCTAACCCAAGAGGGCGTGGGTCTTCTTGGCTGCAAACAAAGGACTTTTTTGTTCTCTTCCTCCATCATTTTATATTCCCTGAAATACCACTTTGCTTATAAACAGTTGTTTTTAAGGGGGTGCTGTGCTAATGAAACGTGAAAAATAATGAGATCGTTCCATTCCTTAAGAAAGCTTAAATGTGTTTGGACATAGGGAAGCATTTTGTATAAAGTGAGTCAGGTGAGCTTATAAGACTGAAAGGACATTTATATACAATGTAAAATATGTGTATCCAACTCCATAATCTTTTGCTCCAACCCCAGATAGCATGGCTGTGTTTTATCGCAGCTCCAGCTTTTCTTTTTCTGCTGTTGGCAGAATGATCCATGCATTTGATTTTAGTGATTGGGCCCTTTCATGTCACATTAATAACAACAAACTAAAAACTCTTGACCTGATAAATCAACATGCAAACCACTAATACTTTACAAGTAATTATTCAGCCTAACAGTACTTATCAAAATGTTTAGGAACTGAATTTAGCAATGCAAAATTAATCATCCCCTCAGACAAAGGAAGAAATGATGTCTCTGAAATCTTCGCCTGCTCTCATTTACTAGTTCTCCCAAGACATAGTGTTAGACGTCTTTATGTTTATTAAACTCAAAGGATCATCTTCAAGAAATGCAAAATCACCTATGCCAAATGACCCCAGGCTTAATGAAATTGAGTAAAAAGTATCTTTCAGTTTTTCTAGAATTTAAACATCCCACAGTAATATGACATTTCATAATTTTTAACTGGCATGCCAATATAAAAATGAAATGTCATTAAAACAGTAATGCATTTTGAGCCTGGCCACGCTACTAAAGGAAATCTAAGCTTCCATAGTATTTCTTCAAAGTAGGATGGATTAGTTCTACATTTTATAAAATTTATGGGACTCTCCATACAATTCTGTTACATTGTCCTTTAGAACAGCAATTTTCAACCCTTTTCATCTCATGACACACATAAACTAACTACTAAAAATCTGCGGCACACCAAAAAATAATATATTTTTTGCTTATCTGATAAAAAATTAGGTATAATTTTGATTCATTCACACCAGATAGCTAATGTTGTGTTGGCTGTTGTCTTTTTTTTTTTTTCTGGTTATTTAACAATGTAAGAGAAAGAGGTCAGTGCCCCTGACTAAAAATAATCAGGCATTGCATGTTTTAAAATTTCTTGTGGCACATCAGATGAAAATCGCTACTTTAGAGAGAACAACGTGTGAGTAATTGATAGACCCAAAGGGAATTCAGCTCTCACAGTATGTATGCAGTGTTAATAGAGTTGCTACCCATCCAAAAGGTCATGTACTGGACACTTCAAAAAGGCCAATATTCGATATGTCAGGTGTGGAGTAAGGAAAGGTTTATTGATCGAGAAGGTCCTTGATGAAGAAGATGGGGGTCTCAGAGGTTCCTCAAATCTATCTTAGGCAAATACAAAGTCCAGACTTCCTTTAAGTCCAGGGAAGGAAAAATAGGAGGGGCTGTTTTTGTAAAAACTCAAGTCCAAAGCTGAGCTCCTGTAATGATTATCAAGTGTAAAGCAAGAACTGTTAGTCTAAAGGCATGGGAAGAACTCAGACCCCAACCAGGTGGCATCAGAGAGAGACCGAGCATTTCACTCTGTTATCGAGTTATACAACAGAAGAGTGTTACCTGCAGAAAATATTGTAGCACAAGAACTTGGCAGGGACCAAAATTACCCTCTCTAGCCTTCCCATGCCTTCATTAGTGTTTCCAGGGCTATCTCTGTGTCTTGTCTTTGAAGGTCCTGCACCATCTGTTGTATCCTATTCCATGACTTAATATCAATGACTCTCAAGACTGATTTTGTTCATTGCAAATGAATTTGTTATATTGAAACCAAATCTTTTGTACTGCAGCTTATGCTTTATTTCCTTGCAAAATAGAAATAAAATTTAACCTCCATTATCTGTGTGATTATTTTTCATACAGGTGACTATTGTTATTAAATTGTTCCATAATTTTTTCTTCCTGCCTATCAAATATTCCATCCTTCTCTTAAAGGTCCTCCTCTGTAAACCCATTTGGTAACTTTGTCTCTTGGAAACCTCCTCGTATGCTTCACACCCCTGATAGAACCCATGTGAAGAACAGTTTTGTGCAAGGACATATTTTTGACATGTGGGATTTTTTCAGATCAACACTAACACCTTTATTCCCACCCACTTATACAGTAGTCACATGTCACCTAAGAAAGTCGTTATAGGAGCAACTCATATTCTCTATCAGGCAAAGAAGGTGTGAGGAAGCAATTTATACTTGTTTCAAGATGTCAATAAGAAGAGGCCTTAGCATCCAGTACAATTCTGATTATCCACGAGAAAGGAATTTTAGAAGGCAAAATGAGTTCTCAAAAGAGAGCAAAATTGTTTCTGAAAGATTTTAAGAAATCTAGGATTTTTTCAAGTGCCAGTGAACTTTAAGGCTCTTTTGAGTCCTGTAAAAAAAACGACGGTATGTCCCATTTTAGGCTTGCTTTCCTCTCTTTCCCAAAATACATGGTTGTAAAGTTCCAAGATCTCTTTAGCCATGTGAATAACAAGTACCAAAAAAGTGGGCTGTGGGCTGCTGTTTCCTTTTCTAAAAAGTAAACAAAGAAAATGCAACTATTTTTTAAAATTTAGCAAGGATTTCAGTTCAGTAGAAAAAGAATTGCCTTCCCTTGCATGTGCAGTTAATACTTGCTGAACTTCGTTGGTTGGAATTAACTAACAAACATGGTTCACGTCAGAGCAAACTTGTGTGGGTTAGTAAAACATCTGCAAACATCCTGTCTACTGAAGAGATCTAGCTAATAAATACTGAGAAATCATTTAAAATTTCCCCTGAAACTATACTAAATGTGTCTCATATTTAATAGTAAGAGCTGTTTCATTCTTATTCTTGGATTTGGCTATCAGTACCTAGTTGTTACACAAACTGATCAACTTTTATCTCCAAGATTTATTTAATGTTGCCAAAACTGTTTCTTTTGGATGCCTGTGAATCCAGCTATGAAGAAAGCTGCTGGGTCTGCCCTGAAAGGAGGCAACTTCAGTGACAGTGGATCCCAGATCTAAGGGGACAGTGGACCCATTGAGCAGATCACCGTCCAGAATAATTACCCAACGTTATGGTGTTTCTCTCAACTAAACAAAATCGGGGGTCGTTTTCCACTTTGGCAGGAGGAAAATTCAACCTTTAAAAGTACTGATACTTCACAACAAAAAGACAACCCAATATAAAAATAAGAGTTAGGCTTTTTTAGCAGAACTATTTTTAATTTAAAATGAAGATGTTAAAAGTATAGGAAATTAGAATTTCATGATATTACTTCCAAAAATTGTGTGTATATTGTATACCGAAAGCACGCATGTTTAGTATGTGCCTTCAAAAGTGATTATCAGGTAGGAAAATAGTAGCCATTTTAATCTTGCTTTAATGAGGAATAATTGACAAATATAATTCTATATATTTAAAGTGTACAACCTGATTTTACATATTATGAAATGATTACCCAGATCAAAGTAATTAACACATCCGTCACCTCACATAGTTTAACACTTTTTTTCTGTGTGTGGTAAAAAGGCTTAAGATCTCAGCAGGTTTCAAGTGTACAGTCCTGTGTGACGATAGGCACCATGCTGTACCTGAGAACCTCAGAACTTACTCATCTTACAAGTGAAAGTTTGTACCCTCTGACCCATATCTCCTCTCTGAAAAAGATACACACGTGGCTAATAAGCACATGAAAGGTGATCATCATTAGTCACTAGGGAAATGTAAATAAAAACCATAATGAGAGGGACTGGGAGAGGGGAGACAGGGACGAATAAGCAAAACCTGGGATTTTTAGGGCCGTGAAACTATTCTGTATGATAACATGATGATGGATACATGTTATTAAACATTGTCAAAACCCATAGAGTGTACAATACCAAGAGTGAACCCCTATGTAGTCTGTAGACTTTGAATAATAATGACCTGTCAATAGAGGCTTATCAGTTGTAAAATATAAGAAGTTTACCACTCTAGTGCAGGATATTGATAGGGTGGGGCACAAAGGAGCTATATAGGAACTCTGTACTTTCTGCTCAGCTTCGCTGTGAGCCTAAAAAGTCAAGCCTATTAAAAAAAAATACAGTAAGATACTATTTCATACCCACTAGACTATAATCAAAAGACAATTACAAGTTTAGGCAAGGATGTGGAAAACTGGAACCTTCATTCATTGACGGTGGAGATGTAAAATGGTACAAGTCCTTTGGAAAACATTTTGCCCGTTTCTTAAAAAGTTAAACGTACACTTACCAGCTATGCCACTCCTCTGTATTTACTAAAAAGAAAAGGAAACCTTTATCCACATAAGGACTTGCATGTGAATAGTCCGTCGGTTCCACAGATGGTTAAACACGGAGTTACCGTACGACCCAGGAATGCCACTCCTAGGCAGAGACCTCTGTTAGCTCAGGCTGTCATAAGAAAATGTCACAGACTGGGTGGCTTAAACGAGAGAAATGTATTTCTCACAGTTCCGGAGGTGAAGTTGAAGATCAGGGTATTGGCAGGTCTGGTTTTTTATGAGTCCTCTTCTTGGCTTGCAGACAGCGGCCTTCTCCCTGTCCTGATACGGTCTTTCCTCTGTGTTCACGCACCCCTGGTCTCTCCCTTCTTAAGAAACATCCAAACCTGTAGAGAATTTTTATGAGTTTATTTGAACCAAACTGAACCATTGCCAGGAAGCAAAATCTCAGATTCAAAAAATGCTCCAGAGAATGGTAGTTTTACCATTTATTTTATACATTAGAATCAAAGGAGGAGACATCAAAATTGGTGGTGGTATATTAACGGGGCGGGAGAAAGCAAAGTGGGGGGGAATCTCTGGGACTGTATAAAAAGTGAAATGGAGAGACACCCACTCTTCTTACCTTGGTGTGTACAGGATAGTTCTTAAGCGACAGGACACAGGGATGGTGTGAGGGACAAGATAACGAGGGGTTCTGTGGCCTGGTGCTCTGGTGCACGAGTTGTGCCCTGAGGGGTCTAGAAAAGATTACTCTGATGTCCCCAAGGTATGTTATCTTAAATGCAAAAGGAAAATAGCTTCACTTAAAGGTAAAGACTGGCCTTTGTCAAGAAAGCTACAGGCCTAGGGCATGACTACGTGCCCCATCCGCTTTTAGGTAGGGATTTTTGTGTTCAGACCATCCTATTTGTTAACTTGTCTCTGACTTTGTAAGTCCCACCATGCAGGCCTCCCCTGACCTTGTCAGGTTTAATATGTGGCCCCTTATTGTCCATAACATCGTCATATTGGATTAGGTCCCCGCCCTAAAACTTGCTCTTATCAGCATCATTTACAATAGAAAAAGTGGAAGCAACCCAAATGCCCATCAAATGATAAAATGGATAAACAAAAGGTTGTATATACTTAACGATGGACATAAAAAGCAATGAAGTACTGATACAAAGAATGAATCTTAAAAACATGCTAAGAGAAAAAAAAAACAATAAAATACTGTGTGCTGCTATTTATATGAAGGGACTAAAACAGTCAAACCTATAGAGTCAAAGGTGCATTTGCGGTTGCCTGGGCCCAGGAGAGAAGCTGGGGTATGTGGAGTGACTGCTAATGGGTATGAGGTCTCTTCATGAAATGATGAAAATTCTGTAACCTTAGGTTGCAGTGATAGTTGCACAATTCTGTGACAATAGGGAAAAAAAAACATTGAATTGTATACTTTAAATGGCTGGATTTTTTGGTATGTGAATTATATTTCAATAAAAATATTGTATAACTTTTTTTTGACATAGCATGGTTTTATGGGGTTTTTCTAAGTCACTTGGCATGCAAAAGCTTTGGCAGAGCCCGTTCTAGATTAAAATGAGAGATGGTCTTTAAAATCAGTCACACGTTGTTGAGAGTGTTGTACTCAGGGCCTGAGAATCTCACTGATATCCAGCAGCCACAGCTAAAATGTTGTAGCATCTGGAATTGCTGGCTGTAATTGACACTCAACTGAACAGAGCCATGGGTCTGGAATGACTATGCATAGAGCTCTCAGACATAAAACAAATATTATTATCTTTCTCCAACTCATTAATCCTCATGATATTCTCATGCAAAGCCCTAATCTAGCACACCTACCAGTTTCTAATAAAGAATCACATGGCCTTCCAACTCAAGGAATGCCTAACTATAAAACATGTAACCTCGAAGTCGTGCATTCTTCCCATCCTAGAAAGACATAGTGTCCATCTTCCTTGTGCACTCAGATACTGAGTTGAGCAATTGAACCTTAAGGCTCAGTTAAAAGAATGCAGCTGTGACGTGAGCTGTGGAATGAGCTACGGGCTGTACATAAGTCAGGTTCACAGTCTCAGCACTCTTGACATTTGAGGCAGATAACTCTTTTGTGTGGGAACTGTCCTGTTCATTAAAGATACTTAACAGTATCCCTGGCCTCTATGCAGTACAACAACCAAAAATGTTTTCAGACATTACCAAATGTGTTCTATTGGGAACAATCGAGAACCACTGACGTAAGGCAAAGAGGACTTAACCATTTTCATTAACCCAACCATAGGCAAAATCCATATGTTTGATCTAATTCACTTGTATAATCTCTGCTGATTTGAAAGAAATATTGTGTAAAAAGCAGTTTCATTTATCTTAGTAAATTTAGATGGCCATATTCTTTGCCAAGTTTATTAGGGAGATTTTCATATTTTGCTTTAAAATTGGAACCCAATGCTGAAATAACAGCTTGGAGCAATGGGAAAAATGAGTTGTTCGTACTATGGTAATAGACTGCCCTTGGACACTTACAAATGAAAACATTTCGAAGGAACAGAAATGTAATTTTACAATCAATTTTACCACATAGTAAAAGATTTGCCATTTATTGACAGAGAGTTTGCAAATACTCTACAGATATTTATCATTAAGGACACCAACTCCACACAGTAGAATTCATCTTCATTGTCTTTCTAATATCATTCACATCACCTAAGAATGAAGGATGTAGTCAATCTAAGTTTTTACACATTGTACCTCAAGGTTTTTAGCTGTGAATTTACTGCATTCGGAAATCATGGTGTAGATGGCATCTGCCCATAAATTCTGATGTCATAGTAACAGGAATATAGCTTCACTTTGTGGCATTGATTTTCCCACTGCAGCCTTCACCTGCCGCAAAAGGACCGTAAATAGACCTGATGGTGCTGCTTTTTAGAAGATAGGGTTAGATGGTCCCAGCTCTCCTTTCTCTCTTCATTAAGCATCAGTAGGCACCAAAGCTAACATCCCCGCCCACCCTTTGCAGTTTTACTATGGGGAGGTGTGGACATGCTAGTCACTCTTAGTGATGAGATGGAAGGTTCTACCAAGAACCCTTCTCCATAGTCCAAGTCCATGTATTGGCTACAGGTGTCCACTAAAGGAATATAAGATTACAAGCAATAGAAAAGTTTTTCTCCCAAAACTTTCAAAGAATAAAATGAACTTGTAAATTGGAAGTTTTGTTAAGTAATGGTGGAAGAATAAACCTACCAGCAATTTTCTGTATGTCAGTAAAAGACACCCTCCCACCCTCCCTTGCTCACATCTAGTCCATCAGCCAAAGTCTGCCCTCAAAATACATCTGGACTCCAACCACTTTTCACCAACTCCATAGGTCCCACCTTGACCCTGCCATAGTCACTCTGAACTGGGTTATTGTGACAGCCTCCTAGAGTCTTTTCCCAACACAACCACCAGTGTGAGCCTTGTAAGATATATGGCAGATAAGGACCTAGCTCTATGCAAAATCCTTCTGTGGTTATTCAAGTCACTCAGAGAGAAACCCAAACCCTCATAAAGGCCTGTTGGTCTCAGCCGATCTGTGCTTCTCAGACTCTCTGTCCTCATCACCCACCCTCCTGGTATCCCTCTGTTCCATCCTCAGGGTGCTTCTTGTACCTAGAACATGCCAACCATGCTTCCTCGGAGTCTTTGAAGAGGTGAGGGGATTAAGAAGCACAAATAGGTAGTTACAGAGCAGCCATGGGCATGTAAAGTACAGCACAGGAAATGGAGTAGCCAAAGAACTTATATGCATGACCCATGGACATGAACAACGGTGGGGGGACTGACTGAGGGAGTGGGAGAGGCACTGGGTTGAGGGGGGCAAAGAGGGAAAAACCAGGACAACTGTAATAGCATCATCAATAAAAAAAAATTTTTTTTTAAAGACGAAAAGAAATGGCTGTTCCCTTTGCTTGTAATGGTTTTCCCTGGATGCGCCTCTGGCCCGCTGCCTCTCTCCTCTTGAACCTCTGCTCGAGTGTCAGCTTACTGGTGAGGCCTCATCCCTCATCTCACGCAAAACTCCACCCTTCCTTCCCACCACCGTCATTCTATCCCCCTTATTACTTTATTTTCTCCAAGCTCTTATCACCATCAGACATATGTATTATACATTCTTCTGTCTTCTTCAACAGAAATAAACTCCATAAGGGCTGAAATTTTATTTGTTTATTAATGTAGTCCCGCACCTGGCAAACAGGAACTCAGTAGATATTTGCTGAAAGGATAAGATCCTATCTTACCATATAATCGAGGAGTAAGGGTTACTACCGTTCTAAAGACTGCCCATTAAATTGTTTTTTTAATATTAAAAGATGATAATTCATCTCATTTTTCCATAAGGTAGAATGTAGACTACATTTTTTTTTCAAATACCAGCATCATTTATTATCACCATCATCTCATACTGAAACCTCAGTTTATACTGAAAAATTAGCATGATCAGAATCTACATTTTAGGTGCCTATGTATTTCGGTTTTGCGGACTAGCTGCTGCTGATCAAGGCTATGCCTTGTTATCCTGGTCTCAGCTTCAACTGTGCCATTTGTGAATGATCCCCTAATGTGTATCCCTCCTTCTTAATTTTCTTTTCTGCCCCAAACTCTTAATTCTAACTTGCCTTTAACTAGGTCCAGCAGCACCTCAGTTTAGGGTAAGGCCATCTAAGTTGATCTGACTTTATCACTAACAAGCTGCTCTCCTTGAACAAAACATTTATTCTCTCAGCTTCTTCCCCTGTAAACCAGAGAGTAGGTTTAGCTCAACAGCCCTCAACAACACATTGGTGTACTCTGATCAACTGAGAGAGAGCTGGGGTGGAATCACAATGACAGCCAACCGAAACCTTTATTTTCTGTACTCCAGCTGCTCAGTCTGAAGCTGTATGGGTGCGCACTCATCTCAAGTAGCAAAAAGTCACCGGAACAGACCGTCTCTAACCGTTCTAGCGTGAGAAGTTGTGACTCCACTCTTCCAAAAAGCCACCTTCTTCCTCCTCCTTGCTCGCAGAGTTCTCCTTCTCTCTCACCAATTATCAAGGTGCCAGGCTCTTTAGAAACTTTTTTTATTCCTCACTCTATACAGAAATCCGGATAACTTTATGTACAAAAGAGGTCTCTTGAATAATCATCATCAGTCAAATTCACATCTTCATTTCTTCTCACCTCAGCTTCCTCCATCTTCCCCATGACTGAATTCCTTCTCCATTACAGCTCCAAACACGATCAATGATTCCTCTTTGCCCAAAGGATAGAGTTTAAATTCCTCAGTTTAGGGGTCGAAGTCCTCAGGGATATGCTCCCGAGCTACCCTCCCAACCAGTTAGCCGCGGTATTCAATGTTTTCCATCTCCCTATACAGCTCTGTCCTCATTAATGAGCTCCCTGGCCGCCTAGCTTCTCACTGGGCTTGGCCCACAGAGAGCCTGAGCTCAGGAGACTGGAGGGTGGATAGAGAGTAGGGTCAGGGCATTTCTCCTCACAGCTGCCCCCTGCAGGGTTCCCAAGGATTAGCAGCTTTCCTCTCGAAGATCACATCTCTCATCCTATCCTTCCCAGATTCCTAGAACTGTTCCTTCCTCTCACTCTTTCCCCTTCACTAAGGACTTTTCTGTGTTGTTGCTGTTGTTGTTGTTGTTGTTGTTGTTGTTGTTGTACTTTATTCCCAATATTTAGAACAATATTTGGCAGAGAGTCTTTAATAAATATTTGTTCAATGAATGATGTTTTGTTTGGAAATTCACCCCCATTGAAAAGCAACATTTTGGAACTTGATCAAATTTTTTAAGAAAAAGGGACATGCCTCAAGAAACAGTAGATATGAGAGGCATTATTCTTTAAGAAGAAAAAAACCTATTATGAAGCAAGATTTTTTCACTTTTTCCTAAAAATAACTCAGATAATTTATTGTAGATGTTGATGATTGTCTCAAAAATAATATTTCATGAAATCAGCTATAAGAGCGATTGTTTTATAGCAGGTTTTTAAAAATATTGCAATGATCCTGACTGCCTAGTCTCCATCATCTTCTTCAGTTTCATGTTGAACTTACAGAACAAGAAACTAAAGGGGTGATGTATA
The DNA here is from genome assembly GCA_004026545.1 of Mormoops blainvillei. Lineage (NCBI taxonomy): Eukaryota > Metazoa > Chordata > Mammalia > Chiroptera > Mormoopidae > Mormoops > Mormoops blainvillei. The sequence goes on from PVJD01001231.1 coordinate 182,120, forward strand.
AAATCAAGACTTTTCTAAGAGAGCTACATTATCTTTTTCTGATTTTTTTTTACTTTTCATTTGACTCTTTATATTCTGAAGTACAAATATTAGAAGTTCATGCATGTCGTTCTGCCTTTAATTTAATAATGCAAACTAACGGTTCTCTCATTTCTATTGATTTTGTGTGTCCTAAGTTAAGTTTGGTATCATTATCTCAGCCTGACTGAAAACTGGTTACCTTTTCAAAACTTTCTAAATAAGAATTAAAGTTCAACAAAAGTTAATTGTACCCCAAATGATTTATTATTATTATTATTATTATTATTGTTATTATTGTTATTATTATTATTGAGAACTCAGTAATGAAGTCAGAGCAACTTTGTTTCAAATTCAAGCGCCTGGACTTAGCCGTGTGGTTTAAGCGCAGTTTTGGACTCTGGGTTTTCCTCGTGAGTTGAAATGGAGACAGTGATGTTACTCGGTGTTAAGGACTGAATTGTGTTCTCCCTCAAAATTCATATCTTTGTCAAAGTCCAGACCCTCCATCCCTTAGAGTGGGGCTGCATTCACATACAATATAACTGTGCAGAGTCTCCATTTCTTCAACCTGACCCTTTCTCCTGTCCCTCCAGCCACTCCTTTTCTTTAACATTAAGCCCCCAGCACATCATATTCTGGCCAGTATTAAACTGTCTTCCAAACAAAGCCTCAGGTCTGTTGACCACAGGAAGAGAGTTTCCATCAAGCTAATGATAAATCGTGACTTCAGTTCTGTTTCGGCCCCAGACCCATGAAAGCAGAACCCTATTGGTCACACCTCATGAAACCAGACAGAACAACGCCATGGCTGACAACAGGACCGGATACAAAGATTGACTTCCCCACCCTGGTCCCAGCCAATCAGCAGAGTTCAGGACCCCACCTCCTTTAGCCACCATGATTGATGGTTTTTTCTCCTATATCGCCTGTCCACTGGAAGCCATCGGGCAGCCAGGTCTTTGAGCACAGCTTAAGTGGGACTCTGGGCTGCTGCTACCATTGCCTCGACTATTATAATAATAAAGCCTTACTCTTTCTGGTGCAAAATTCTGTTAGCATTTGATTAGACTTTGTTGTGCACAGGAAAACAGACCCCTTTAGTCAGGTGACAATAAAGTCTTTAAAGAGAGAATTGGGGTATAACAAGGTCATATGAGTTGGCCCCAATTTAAGATGCCTGGCGTGCTCATAAGAGGAGATTAAGGCACAATCATGAGTGGGCACAGAAGGAAGACCATGTGAAGAAATGGGAAGTGTCCATTTATACATTGAGGAAAGAGTTCTCAAAAGAAATCAACCCTGTTCATGCGTTGATCTTCAACTTTTAGCCTCCAAGTTGTGAGAAAATACATTCATGATGTTTGTTACCAGGACTGTGGTACTTTTGTTATAGCAACCCTAGCAAACGAATGCACTTGGCAAAGTTTGGGGGGCTTTGTTTTTTTTAAGACTCTATAAGAGAGTCTTTCTACAATCACCTGTATTAGTTTCCTGTGGCTGCTGTAACAAATTACCACAGACTCAGAGGCTTAAAACAATAGAAATTGATTCGCTCCGCGTCTGAAGGCCGGACATTTGAAATTACCTGCACAGGGGTGAAATCAAGGTGCTGGCAGGGCTGCACTCCCTCTGGAAGCCCTAGGGGAGAAGCCCTTCCGGTTTCTTGCAGCCACTGGGGCTGCTGGCATTCATTGGCTTACAGTGCTGTCACTCCAGTCTCCGCCTCCTTCATCATAGAGACTCTTCCTCCTCTGTCCGTGTCAAATCTCCCTCCACCTCTGTTTTATAATGTCACTTGTGATTGCCTTTGGGTCCAAACTGTTAATCTAGATAATCTTCCCTTGTCGCAATCTTTCACTTAATCTCTTTTATAAAGACCCTTTTTTCATATAAGGTAAGAGTTACAGATTCTAGGGACTGGGAGCAGGTATCTTTGGGAGCCGTTCTTTACCCTGTTACAGTCAGTATCTGTTAGCAGGATGCGTTCCAATACTCACTCAGTGAACACCAGCTGCCTTCCCGCGAACCTGGGAGATAGTAATGCCTGATGAACAAGATCTCCCGGATACCTGCTCAGTTTGAAATCAAAGAGAGATAAAAAGTGGAAAGGTGAAGCCAAAAATGTTGAGACTTAAAAACCATCCTAGAATATTTCTAAGGAGACCTATAATTTGAAATTTAGCTTCCTGTTTAAGTTTTACAATTTATAGTTTGGAACTTAAATAGGTAATTTGAATATAAGAAGTAGGATACAGACCTAGCCAATAAGTGTTGGCAGTCTTCAATGGCTCCGATAAACCTTTTTACCCCCTGTAAGATTTTGTGCACTGGAAATTCTGCTGTCTACCCCATCTGTCTACTGTCCCACCTCAGCCAGCACAGGCAAAGGCTAAGAGGAGTGACCAGCAATTGTGTGTTAGCCTAACTGATGTTTGTGTGAGAAAGCACCTTTGACCTCTGAATCCCTGGTGCCTAACTGCCCAGAAAAGAAGAGGTGAGTCTTAGAGTCTCCTTTAACCCTTTTCTGCCACCAGCGGCCTCTTCACTGGAATCGGAAACCACTGTGTCCATGTCCCCATTTGCCCAACACGTGAGCTCTGAACCTTAGGCTCTTTGAATGCTACCTAAGATGAACTCTCTGGCCACTTTTAAAATGAGGTCAGAGGTTGTTGGCTCCTTTGCTGCCAATAAGATCTGATAGTATTAACAATACCTCCTATTAGTCTAGTATTTTATAATAAAGAGCACTTTGGTGCAGATTCTCTTCCCCAGATACTAGGATTACAAAAAGAAATAAGACACATTTTCAGCCCTTAGGGATCATTTCAACCCAGTTATTTATAACTCATCCAGCCCCAAAAACTCATGGAGCAAGGGGACGGAGGTGTTACTACACTCATTTTCCCAGTGAGGAGGCTGAGTGTTAAAAACAAAGGTAAAATTGTGACTTTCAGGGCAATAAAAAGGAATGGACATGGGGTAGGGATTTTGTTTAACTCATTCAATGAGGGAACTAAATGGGTGTTAATAGCACAAACACAGAGAGAATAAAGGAATGTCGAAGGGATTCGCAAATGGAAGCAATGCCCCTCCCACACTAGGGGCAGCGGCGGAGGGAGTCCATAACCCTCATAGCAGACAGGGCCAGGTTGGTATGCCCGTCGGTGATTTACAGTGCATGGAGATGTAAAATAGCTCCCATGGAATCAAAATAAAATAGCTCGAGGAAGACTGTGTTGACAATACATAGGGCTTCCCAGTTAGAGCCTGGACGTGGATCTCAGCCTCTCCGGCACCTGATTCAGACTTTGTTCCCCTTCGCTCGAGCGTGGTCTCAGTTCCTGAGAGAGGTACTCCTTTGTTGTCTTGATTAGGTGAAATGAAGCTACCCCCTAGAATTTCAAGTCAGGGTCTGAGAGAGAAACCAGTTAGAGACTTCCTGCTATTCCCACGCAGTGTCGTTTGGTTTTAAATTGCTCACTGAGGTGGCCAACAAGCCAAGACGCAGCTGAACCCGGTCCTGGGGGAGGGTGCCCAGACCTCTCCTCGCACCAGGGCACAAATCCTGAAATGAGCAGCTTTGGAATTTGCTCGGATGTGTGTTGCTTCTCACTGTGGTTGCAATAGCAGCTGGAATTGGAATGAAAAGTAACCCTCTGCTTCCTCCCACATTCAGGCAGAAAGAGCATACGAGGGGGGCGAAGGTACCAGCGCATGAACTCAACCAGGGACTGAAGTCAGGGCCCTGGGAGGGTTATAACTACGGGGAAGAAAATAGGCAGCCCAGAGTAATAAAATTATGGTAGTTTCTGAAAACACGGCAGGTTATGGTTTTGAACGTTCCGTGCTAGAAATAAATACAAAGACACCACAGTCCGAGATTTAGTGTTTGTGTTTTTAATTTTGACAGGGGGTGGAGTGGCGGGGGGTGGGGGGTGGGGGGGACATTCACACAAAAAAAGAGAGGGGCATTAACAAGTTTGCCTTCCACTCATGACCTAAAAAATGTGGCAACTCAAAAAGAAACAAATAATCATTTCAATGCAGATTGCCTCAGAAATCTAGGGCATCATCAAACCTTGTTCCCCTTGGGCTTTTCACTTGGAAAGAATGCGGTGCCTTTTTTGTTTTTTTACTTGCCTTATGCTCCAAGTCTTTAAAAATCTTGTTCATAAGCTAAGTGACTTAAAAACCACACCTGTCTTTGCACCAGAGAGCCAAATGCTGCCGCTTTACAAGAGGATTTACAGGGGGTTGTTGTTTTTGTTGTTGTTGTTGTAATTGCAGTGTTTTTATTTTTTAAAAATATTCCATTTCTTTTTCAAGGAATTTTTCATCATAAAGGTGTTTGGCACAAGTATAAATAGTGGGGTTTATTCTATAATAAATGTTTTAAGGAATAAGTGTGAAGAGCCCCAAATTAAGGACCAAAGCAAGGAAGGATAAAAAATGAAGGGAGTAATGAAACAGGACTTGGGACACTAGGCAATAGCGCTAAGGAATTTGTCTTAAATTATAGTCACACAACAAGGAAAGGAGAGGACGTGATCTAATTTCTCAACAAAATAAAAGAATAAAATGTTCAAATAAAGAAATGCTTGTAGGTTTACGGAACTACTGTCAGACACTGTTATGATTCAAATTACTCATATGAATAAAGAGTAGGCTAAAAAAAAAGATTGTCACAAAAGATTTTAACACAATTTATTTAGCAACAATTTCCCAGTAGTACTTCGTGAACATTTATAATTCTTTAGTACCCTGTGTTTTACTGAGTGTAAGTCCTGCTCCCTCACAACCAGCCACTGAAGGCAACAGGTTCCTTATTGACATTAGAAATGTCCTGAAGTCCTGAACAGGACACAATCTGTCCCTTACAATCTGACCCAGTTCTACACTTCCAGTCCCATTTCAGCAACTGCTATGAACTAAACTATGCTCCCCACACACAATTCTTATGTTAAACCTTAACCTCTAATATGTTGACATTTGGAGATGGGATTTTTGAGAGGAAATTAGGGTTATAGATGAAATCATGAGATTGGGGGTCTCATGATGGGATTACTGCCCTTACAAGAAGAGACACCAGAGAGTTCTCCCCCACCCCACACACACCCACTTTCTCACCAAGAAAAGGTCATGTGAGGACATGGTGAGAAGGCAGCTATCTGCAAGCCAGGAGGAGAGCCCTCACCAGAAACTGAATCAGTTGGCACCTTGATCTGGAACTTAGCCTTCGGAACTGTGAGAAATAAATTTGTTTTGTTTAAGCCACCAATCTATACTATTTTGTTATGGCATGCCAAGCAAACTAAGGTAATAGCCCTGGCAAAACCACTCACACTAAACTCATCATCTCCTCACACCCAGCTGCCGTGGCATACATTGTTTTCATTACCCAGAACAGCTCTCTTCCCCTTCTCTGGGTTTGGAATAAAAATGCCTATTGCAAAATGACAACCTACCACTGTCATTTTCATCCAGGTGGCTTAAAATATTTTTTGCTTATTGAAGGACCTATACAAGTTAAACTCTGGAGATGCATTTCAACTTATTTGCATTGGTCCATGCATTTCTTTGGGCTAGTCTTGGTTATGTTAAAATGTTATTCTGAAGATTTCTTCCTTAGTTAACTTTAATCAAAGCCTCTTCACTCACTTCTCTTATTTTCAAGTCCCAACACCAGTAACACTTTAAGGAAGCACGCAAAAACTTTACCCTTTTTTTCTGTGCTTTCATAGATCATCTTCTAAAGTTCTTTCTTTTTTCTTTTTTTTTTTGCATACAAGTATCTAATTTGTCCAGTTCCACTTGTTGAAAGACTATTTTTGCCACTAAGTTGTCTTTTATCTTCGTGAAAAATTAATTGTGCATATATATGTAGGTATATTTCTGAACTCTACTCTGTTTTATTGATCTATTTATGAATCATTATACCAATACCATGTTGTCTTGCTAATTACAGATTTATAATACATTGTAATTTCTGGTTGTGTTCCTTCAACCTTGTTCTTTTCTGTCAAAGTTATTTAGGCCACTCTAGATTCTTTGCAATCCCATATGAATTTTATAATCAACTTGCCAAATTTTATGAAAAAGCTTACTGGGATTTTTTTTATTGTGATTGTGATGAATCCATAAAAAATTGAGGGAGAACTGAAATTTTAACAGACTTAAGTATGCCTACCCATGAATAACATATAGTCCCTAAGTCTTCCATATATTCGATGCTATTATAAATACTATTGCTTTTAAAATTTCAATTTCAAATTATTTTGTTGGTATCTAGGAACACCACTGATTTCTGTATATTGATATTGTACCCGCAGCTTTTCTACACTCACTTATTCTCAGAACTTTTTCTTTGAAGATTCCACAAGATATTCTACACAAATGATCCTGTTATATTCAAATAGAAGTAATTTTTTGTCTTCTTTTCCAATTTGACACTTTTTTTTATGGTCTTCATGCATTGGCTAAAAGTTCTAGTATAAAGTTGAGTAGAAGTGTTAAGATCGTACATCCTTGTCTTTTTCCTAAACTTAGGAGAAAAGCATTCGATTTTCATCATTAAGTTTGATGTTATCTCTAACTTTTTTGCAGAGATCTTTTATCAAGTTGATGTTTCCATTTTGAGTTTTCATCAGGAACAAATGTTGACTTTTGTCAAAATATTTTTCTGTGTCTATTGAGACAATTACAATTTTTCCATTTTAGTTTGTTGATATGACGTATTAGTCTGCTAGGGCTGCCATAACAAAGTAATACAAACTAGTTGGCTTAACAACATAAATTTATCTCCTCATAGTTCTGGATGTTAGAAGCCTGAGATTAAGATGTTGGCAGAGTTGGTGTCTTATGAGGTCCGTGAGGAAAAGATCTCCAGGTCTCTCTCACTGTCTTGTACGTGGCCATCTTCACATCCTCCATTTGTGTTCATGTCCAAATTTCTTCTTATAAGGACACCAGTCATATTGGATTAGAGGCAAACCACCCCATTCATTTCATTTTAACTTGACAATCTCTTAAAGATCCTCTCTTTAAATATAATCACATTTTGAGGTGTGGGGGGTTATAACTTCAACTTGTTGAAGGGAAAAACTAGTGAAGGGAACAAATAGGAAAAAAAGACAAGTACCGCATAATACACGAAGCACTGTAATAGAAGAAATACCAAAATCCAGTTTTGGGAGAATAAGAAAGTAGGATATGAACTGGAACCTGAACAATGAGTGAGGATTAGCAAAATGTTGGCAGGGGTTGGGGGAGACAGGAGAATTCTGGGTCAGAAAGAACAGTGTTTGGAAAGGTTTCAGAGGCAAGAGAAATCAGATAGTAGTTAGGGCTAAGTAAAGAGTCTAGGGCATTGAGGGCAGAAAATGGTGAAAGGTAAGATTAGAGAGGCAAGTGGGACCAGGTAGTGAAGGAAAGACGTGTTTGTTGAGCTTTAATTTCTAAATATCTTCCTCAGATATATTGGATCTTCATTTATTTTCTACAAAAAACAAACAAGCAAAGAGATAGCCATGGTTAGAAAGGGTATTGTCATTTTTATAAAAGAGAAATTTAGGATCAAGGTAAAGTGATTTGATAATGTTTATTTAATAAATGTGTGTTATATGCCGTTCATGAGACTGCCCCCTGATGCTGAAATGCTAGGTGGTTGGGGGAGGAATGTCGGTAGCAGGTGTTCCTTCGCCCTTCATTCCGCGCCCAACAGCTTGTTCCTAAGCCACAGATCTCCACGCCCTTCTGCATAGCCCATTAGGAAATTCATCCATGGCTCTTGTAGGATTTAGACTTTAGAATGATTCCCTATGGGGTCGTTGGCAGAAATAAAAAGTGACTCATGCGACAGAATTAGGATCCTGGAATTCTTGCTTCTATTTTCAAACGTATTAGATCCGGAGACTCATGCGTAAGTTAACTGAGTAAGAATGACAAACCAAATTTTCCCTAGAGTGTAAGTTGTGTAGTCACAGCAAGTTTGGAAAGTTAGGAACGAAGTTTATACTTCAATGAGTAGTGAGGTGAGCTGTCTATCCTCTCCATGCGAGGGACCGGTCACCAAATGTGACATATGCTAAATCTAGATAAAAGAAGCTTTTAGGGAAAATAAAAATAACATGAACTCTGTCCCAGTCTTTGCATTTATTGCTCATTTGTCCAAGGATTCCTGCTTTAAAAGCTGTATGAAACAACATCTGATACACTGTTGAGTTAGTATGTGGTAATAGCAGGATGTCTTCTCAATTCTTTCTATGCGCCCTCAAACTGAGAAAGATAAAACACTATAGATAATGATGAATTAAAAAATCTAGAAAACAAATCCATATATTCAGATTTGGTGAGATTTCTTATAGTGACCTGTACTCCAAATCACAGTTCAAATCTATCAGAGCTCTGCTATTAGCAAATTGGTAAGCTTCTCACCTAGAAAAGTTTAGAGTTAAGGATGCAAAAAGAAATAAAAATCATTCTGTCTTTGAATAAACATGACTATGCGATGCTGCATTTCAGTTACACTTTAAAAGGCATATTGGAACTTCCTCAAAGTTAAGTTAGACATATATCTTAAACCACTGTGACCAAAAAAATAAAAAAGCTAGAAGAGGGTGCGGTACTTAGAGCCTTAACCTGGACAGCGCACCTCAGGCGAGCTGTGAACAGGTTCAGAAAACCAGGCAGCGTCACCAAGCTCTTTTCTCCGTCTCTGGCTGCGCTTGCCTGTGCATTGTCCTCATCCTTAGTGAGGCTTTTTCCAAGCTCTGACGAAGATGGTACCTGACCGCCCCAGGATCCCTTATCCATATGGCTGCAGGTCCCAGAAAAAGGGAACATCATTCATCGTGACAAATAAACTGAGGTTCAACAAGCTAGCTTGAATTACCTGCCTATCCTTGAACTGACTGCTGCGCACAGGGGAATGGAGGAAGGACCCTTGACTGATTGAGCCTAGGTTTATACCACCTTGAATTTGAGTGAATGCGAGTAGGGAATGGATTGCCTTTCCAGAAGGAACTATACAGAGCAAGCAAAACAGAAAAATAAATACATAAATAAATAAATACAAAAATAAGCTTCAGGTGTCTTCTACACAGACAAATAAAATACAGAAAAACTTTCTTTACTGATGACCACACAAAGCATCTTTAGAAAATAACTTTTCATAATACTTCCCATACATTTGAAGAATATGTTATAAGGCTGTTAGAAGGGAAAAAAATTTGTTACTCTGTTCTACCAACAAATGTTGTTTAAAATAGCACAAATAAATTCACAGTACCATATGAGCATTAAAACATATTTTACAGTTGGTTTAATCTAAATTCAAATGACTATCAATTGACATATTATGTCCAGTAAAAACAAAAACAAAACCCTTGGCTCAGAATGTATTTTAATGAAAGTTAACTGGCTGACATAACAGGCAAAGAAAATAAATCAAATAAAAATCAGGATGACACTTTGGTAAATTACAAGGCTAGTCTCCGTTTCTGAAACACGCATTGTGTGCTATAACCAAAACCTCAGTAACTTATTGCTGAAAATCCTTAGGATTGTCAACATTTTCTTTACATAAGATAGTTTTTATAAAATATTGGCAAACATACCTTTATACATTACCTAGGGGGAACATCCCTTTATTCCATTACTGTTAAATAAATATATGCTTACTCTTAATCTATTTTTCCTGTAGCCAACTTGAGGAGTGGAGGCAGGGGAGAAGCAGGGATGGAGGGAGGAGGGAGAAAAGGCTGCAAAGACAGAGAGTAGCCAATATTTCATGTGAGACAAGAAGGAACATGAGAGAGAGAGGAGAAAGGGAGGGAGAGAAAAGGGGGAGGCGGGAGGGAGGAGGGGAAGGAAAGAAGGAAGAAAAGAAAAGGAATTCGAGGAAGCTGGCACAATATCAAACCATAAACAAAAGGCCTTCTAGAGGAGATTGTATAAGAGGCATTTTACAAGTTAAACAATCTCCTAATCGTCAACATTGTGAAAGAGACCAGAGACTAAAAAAGGAAGCAGTGTTCCCTCTTTATATGTTGGTTAGGAGAGAAAGTCCCTGTGTCTTTGAGGCCGAATCTCAATCTAATCATGAGTTTGATTCTGTGGCATCCTTCAACATCCCTCCCATTCTAAAAAGAATTGCCACATACTATCTATTTCTTATGATATTAAAGGGAATTTTATTTTTTAACACAGTTTATTCTGTTTACTTGTTTAACTGGGCTGAACTGTGGACACTTCCAAAACAGAAAGTGAGGTTCATTGAGCAAGAAGATGAGAGTTGCTGGGAAAGAAAATGAGTCATGCAAGGTGGGCTTTCCCATCCACTCCCACCTCAACTGGATAGACCTACTTATGTTAAAGGGTTATTTCCCTCTCCCTGACTTTCTCGACTCAGTGACAGATTTCTGAATCAGAAACATGTCTCATGCATCCTACCACATTCCCTAAGGATGTTTTGCAAATACAGGTTTTAATGATTACATTATGTCTTTTATTTGAACAGTTCCAAGCAGATGACAGTTGGATGCTTAGATATAGAATAATCACAACACCCTCCTATTCGCAGAGCAGCCTTATGTTATAATTAAGGGAAATGTAGCCAAAAGTGGAGAAGGCAGGAAAAGTAAATGCCTAATAACTAGATGTAGTCACATCCTGGTTTGCCTTGAATAATTTAGTGTTTCTTTTCACCCTCAAATGATTTTCCGGTGCAGAGGATAAACTACATGGTCACCCCACAAATAAGCTCTATTTTTAAAGGTAGTATTGCAGTGTGTAGCCATAGTTCTACACAGTGGCATGCCCCAAAAATTCTTGATAATAAGTGATTAGTGGGATTATAATAACTCAAAAGTCCGAACACTGTATATTAAATAATTAGTGATCCATTATCTTGCATAGTTCTCGTTTTCCCACTCAACCTGCAATGTCTGTTCTCCTAGGCTTACTGCAATGGACGATGGGACCATAGGTGCTCAAGGAAGACAGGGTTGGGTGGCAACCAGGGGAAAGGCCTGCACCAACCACAGGAGCTGGGTGACTATCGGCCTCTGGGAAGGAACTCGAGTTTTAAACATGGAGATCCTTTTATAAAGTGATGAGCAGGGTGGGTGATAGGAAATTCAACATTGGCTTTGCCTACCTCTGCTCCTGTCTCTTCTGTCACTTTCTGTGGTGAGGAACAGGGAAGTTAAAACCACTGTGTTGCACCAGTCAAGCTTAATAGAAAAGTTGCCCACCATCCACTAATCGTCCAAGACTAGCTGCCCCTGGTGTCACCGTCCTGCTGCCTCCATCTGTTTACTTTCAAGGCAAGAAGGGAAATCGAAGGGCAAGTGTGCAGGTGAGAATCATGGGAAAGAGTCCCTGATAGAACGTGGTTGTCTATCACGTGGTTGTCTCAGTGGGTCTATCCTGTTGCTAAATTGTAGTTGGGACACTCATAGTCACAGCTGAAACCATGAGAACCTTTAACACCATAATCATTGCTTAAATTGCAGGGAGAAAAGAAAAGCATTCAGCTTGTTAAACACTTGTTAACTTACAGAAAAGAACATTGGTCAGTATAGATGCAATGACCTTCTCTGTAACAGAAATGCCAAATTGTTTGAATAAAGAAATAATTATTCCAGGCTCAAAACAAATTACTTCCCTTGGCGTTTGATATGCTGTAACACGTTATGGAAGCAGAGCAATAAAACAAGAATGCTACCTGGCATTAATGCTTGAGGCTGCTCAGGTTTCACTGGCCAAATAAAATGAAAGTCATGATATTTGTTAGGATTCTTCAGAGAAACTCAACCAACAGAGTAGGCGTGTGTGTGTGTGTGTGCGTGCGCGCGCACGTGCGTGCGCATGCATATTCAGGAGGTCTGACCAGAAAAAGCCCAGCCATTATTAATATAATAAGAATGGGTTGTGTGACATCTATGTAACCTCACAGCCAAGGAGAGTGGACTGGAATGCGCATGCATGAACAATGACAACTTCACTGTACTAGTCAGTGGAGGCAGTAGTTGCCATTGAGTGAACATGTGTATTGTGTAGCTGTCACACTCAATATGACTGAGCGAAGATGTGAGGATGATTTGGCTGTGACATCTGTCACCCCCATTGATTGCCAGGGTTAATTCAGCTGATCTGGCTGGCTAGGCGGGTATCCCCTTCCTCCCTCACTGATCCATGTGTGTCCCTCCCGAAGCTGTGCCCTCAGTAGAAGAGGATGACCTTCCCAACTAGAGGAGAGGACTGGTCTTTGGTCAAGGGTATACAAGTAGCTGTGCTACCCTGCTAGAGCCGCCAAACAAGCTCAAAATGACTGAGCAGGTAGAACAACGAATCTGCATCAAATTTTGCATTGAGCTTGAACATTCCTCCAAGGAAACTATTTGGATGATTCGGAAGGCTTTCGGGGATGATGCAATGAGGGCAGCACAAATAAAAGTGTGGTACAAATGCTTCAAAGATGGTAAAGAATTTGTTGAAAGCAATCCACATTCCAGAAGGCCTGCAGTAAGCAGAACGCCTGAGAATGTTAACGTGTATGGGCTGCAATCAACAAAGATTAGTGACTGACAGTGAGAGAACTAGAGGCTGATCTGGGGATTCCAAAAACCCCTGTGTCTGAGATTTTGATGCAGGACCTTGGCATGAAATGTGTCATAGCAAAATTCCGTTCTGTGGCTTCTGCTACCACAGCAGAAGGATCATCGTGCTGCAGTTGCTAATGACTTGATTCAAATTGTTCCCAATGAACTAGATTTCCCCAAGAAGGTCATAACTGGAGATGAATCGTGTGTCTATGGCTATGATCCAGAAATGAAGGCCTAGTCGTCCCAATGGAAGTTGCCTCGTTCTCCACACCCGAAGAAGGCTCGACAAAGTCACAGTAATATCAAGACCATGTTAACTGTGATTTTTGATTGGGAAGATGTTGCGCATCACGAGTACCCCCCTCCAGGACAAACAATTAATAAGGAGCACTACCTCAGTGTTCTTTGTTGGTTGAGAGATGCAAGACAACAAAAACATCCACAACTATGGGCAGCTGGTGATTGGCAGCTTCATCACAACAACACCCTCGTTCACGCATCACGTCTTGTAAAGAGTTTTTTGGTGAAACATTAAATTGCCTGGGGGACATAGGGCCTCTATAGCCTAGATTTGGTGGCCTGTGACTTCTGGTTTTTCCCAAAACTAAAATCAGCTTTGAAAGGGAAGAGATTTCAGACTGTTGATGAGATTCTGGAAAATATGACAGGACAACTGTTGGTGATTCCAACAAAGGATTTTACAGAGTGTTTTGAACAGTGAGAGAGGTACTGGGAGAACTGGGTGAGGTCCCAGGGTGCCTATTTTGAAGGGGACTGAGGCATCATTGTTCAATATACAATGTTTCTTGTATCTTGTATCTTCTTCAATAAATGTGTCTATTTTTCATATTACATGGATGGATACTTTCTGGACAGACCTCCTATATACATATATAAATTTATTATAAAAGTACATTATTTGTATTTAATATGTAAAAACTTAAATATATATAAAATCTCGTATAATATATATCTATTTTGACATATAAACAGAACATAGAGAGAGAGAGATTTTAAAGAATGGAAGCACACAATTGTGAAGGCTGGCAAGTTCAAAATCTGCAAAGTAGGCCAGTGGGCTAGAGATGCAAGCAGAGGGTGTAGTTAAAATCCAAAAGCTCTCTGTTGAAAGGTCAGTAAGGTCTTCGACTAATTGAATGAGGAAAGTCCACCTATATTAAGGAGAGTAATATGTTTTACTCAAAGTCAACTAATTTAAATGCTCATTTCATTTAAAAAAATACCTTCCCAGAAACATCTAGAACAGCAATTTTGAACTGGTGTGCCACAAGAATTTTTAAAACATCCAATACTTGGCTGTTCAGTCAGGGACACTTGACCTCTTTTCCCTGAGAGTGCCAAATTAAAAAGGAAAATGACAATAGCCAATACGACAATAGCTGTCCAGTGTGAATGAATCAAAATATACCTATTTTCTGTGTCAGATTGTCAAAAAGTATAATTTTTTTGGCATGCCACAGAATTTTAGTAACTAGTTAATGTGTGCCGTGCGATGAAAAAGTTGAAAATCACTGAGCTGGCATGACATTTGACCAAATATCTGGGTAGCATAAGCCTGGCCCAGATGGCACATGAAATTCACCCTCACAGCCACTGTCCCCTGTGCAATGCAACTTTGGTCTTGTTTAGGTTTTCAAAGCCCAGTTAAGAATTGCCAGAGGCCAGAAAACATTTGCATCTGAGAGTATATTTGTAATATAAATAAAAACAAAACACCTATGAAAAATTACTTGAAATTAGTAACACAGAGAAAAATTATTTCCTAAAATAGTAAAAAACATAAAAAAATTAATTCCCATGAATTTAGCCCAGGTTTCCTGACCTATAGTTTGGAGCATACCCCTTCTAGGAAAATATTCATGCCCATTCATTCCTTGCAACTGAGATATACAATCATGAAATGTAGGTAAATAAACACGAAGGTTATATTGACTCATTCAGAGTTGCTGCTTCTGGCATAGATGAGATAATGTGTGGTTGATTTTTCTCAGAAAATTGTCAGAAAACAATTTCTGGAATTTGGAAATGCAAAATGCTTTTTATAAACCATACTTAAAAGGATATGAAAATATGTGTCACCACCAGAACACACTTTCTATTTTTAATCAAGTTCCCCACCCGTCAGTATTGTGTACAGCCCCAAGGGCGATCTCGGAGTCAAATGGTGACCAGGCAGTGAATGTCACAGGAAGCTCTCGAGGGCCCAGAGTGTCTGAACCTCAAAGAGAGGCTCCGGGGTTGCCGTGTGGGTTGACAATGGCATGGGTTAGTTTAAGAGGAAACTTGAAACCTACCTCAGAAAGCCTTTCTGGCTTTCATTTTTCTTTCAGAGAAAAATAGCAGAAACGACTTTATAGAAAAGAGACATACCAAGACATTTATAAAGTGAACTTAATTCTTATACAAGTTATGTTCCTTTAAAAAATGCAAGACAGCACCTTGAGACTAAGTGTTCTTTACAAATGAAGTAAAGCTGATTCTTTGAAATGACAACAACATACCCTTTGCGGTGAATAATTTCCATTTCCATTCTGGGCCTGGTAGTAAAGAGTGATTTCTCTATGTGCATCCGCAAGGGATACAGATACACACATACGCGCAGCTTGTGCACTCTCATCCTTGTTCGAGGCAAATTGTTAAGTCTCTCAAAAGGTCTTTCTGTAGAAGCCAACATAGTGATAATAGCTCCCACATACCATATGTTGACAATACACACACATTTTCTTAAACAACATTTTTGGGCCCTTGCTGCAGAAATAGAGGTGAGTTAATAAAGTCGATTTTAACTTTGAATTGAGAGTGGCACCAAGGATCTGTGTCAACCTGTGTAGATCAATCAGGTGATCTAAAAAGCACTGTTGGTTCTGTGTAGAGATAATTCTATTAAAAATTTCCAGTGAAAACGTGACTATCCAGAAACCTCTGGCAGTTAAATATTCTAAAAAGCCAAGTAATACAGGAAATTGGGTTAACTCTTTTTAGCTTGAAAATGATATGGCTGTATTTTTTTGTTTTGTTTCAACCATATAAATAGAAATTTTAATAAATACACATGCTTCTATTTTCTTCAACAGAATTCACTGAATATGTCTCGTTTTTCTTACATGCTAAAGAATGTTATTGTAAACATCAGTTACAGTACTACTCTCAGGGCTCATCAGTGCGTATTTGCAAGGCAATTTTTTTTTTTCTATCTGAAATTTTGTCCCTTGTCCCTTTTCACCAGACTCTTGGGTAATTATTTCTTGTTGCTTTTAGTGTATGTGCTTATGGAAACCCTGTCTCTATATTTCAACTTGTGACCTCTATTCTGTGGCAGGTTAAGATACTGAAAGCCACATTCAAAATCATAATAGTCAAAACCTGAAAATGTGGCTGAACCTTAAATACTAAGTGGAGGAAGCCAGACTCCAAAGGTGCTATGTTGTGAATCAATTTGCGTGAAATTTGGAAAAAGGGAAATCTGCAAATCTATTGATGATACTGAATTATTATTTTTAAGGTGTGATAATATTATGAGTGCATTTACAGAAACAGCCTATATCTTTTCATAATACATAAGGAAGTGATACAATGCCTGGAGTTGGCTTCTACATAATCTAAGTGAGTAGAGTGGGGACACTGATGAAACAAGACGGCCCGCAAGGTGACAATCATTGGGGAAATGGGTAGGAAAGGGTTCGAAATTTTCCCTAACAAAACATTTGCTTTTTAAATCCTTTTTATCATGAATGTTTTTTATTTATACCAATTAACCTAACAGTTAAGCAGTTCTTACAAATGCAGGTGTACAGTATATATCGCTTAACATAAATAAGTACACTAATTTAAACAAATTTAAATTTTGTTATCTTCCGGGGTTAATGATTTTTACTAAATGTTGAGTAACAACTCTACCCATCATTTTTATGACACTCACTTATGACCTTTCTGCCCAGGCTCTGAGTCCTGCGGCCCAAAGTGAGGAGACATAAGAATCATGGACCAAGTGCTTTGCAGAGATGGAGCTTGAATTTTGGTGGGTTTTTGTTTTGTTTTGTGATATGACCATTTAACGTGAGCTTTGCCTTATAACATTCTAAGTGCACAACGCAGCACTGTTAACTCTAGGCGAAATGTTACACAGCAGGTCTTTACGACTTATTCATCTTGTATAACTGAAATTTTATATCTATTGAAATCAGCTCTCCATTTCCCACTCACCCAGCATCCAGCACCCACTTCTGAACATATATCCAAAAGACTTGAAATCAGGATCTCGAAGAGATATCTAAATTTCCATGTTCATCACAGCATTATTCTTAATAACCAAGATATGGAAACAACCTAACTGTCCATTGATAGATGAATGGATAAAGAAAATGTGGTAGATACATAAAACAAAATAGTTTTCATCCTTAAAGAGGATTTTCTTCCTGCCATTTGCAACGCCTGGATGAGTCTGGAAGGCATCATGCTAACGAGGTAGGTCAGGTGTGGCACAAATGCTGCCTGATTCCACTTATATGTGGTATCCGAGATAGTGAAAAAAAAATTTCAACTGCACGATGATCTTTTTAAAAGTAGAACTCCCTCATTCTATAGAATGAAAAAAAATTTAATTCAGGAAAGAAATCTTTGTTAGGGAAGCCAAGGCAAATATGGAAACTCAGCATGAGCTGCTTTTTAAATTCCCAGATGGTTTTGAACACACCCGCTGACATCTTAATTAGAAATCCATTATGTCTGGCATCAGTTCATACTTCCAGACACTTGATCCACCACTAAGCTGGTTTGAGCTTGATATTAGGGTACGTAGTCCTGAGCTTCCGAACCATTATTAATTACCCTACAGCCTTACAATAACCTAAAAAATGTAAGGTCTCCAATACAAACCATAGACCTCTGGAAATTTCTGCCATGTGTTGCCATTTGTTCTCAAAAATGTTCATTCCCTTTTGATTTTATATCCCTTTTTCTTCTATTCAGTATGACAATACCTGTTGCCCGAATTTTATTTCACATAACCTTGCTTCAAACTCTTGAAAATTCAAACGTATTCACACGGGAAGATAGTAGACACTTACACAGTATCTTTTTTACAGAGTACTTAATAATTTTATCCTACAGGGTCCTATTATAATGGAGTCACTTTTATCAATGAAAAAAAGAACTCTCCCAGGGTATACGGTCCTGCAGGTTTTAGCTTCTGTTCTTGACTCCCAAGAGAGTCAAGGAAGACAAGAGGTTGAGCAAGGGAGCCAGGGCCACAGGCAGAGGGTCACGACCAAACCAGCGGCCCCGGGCCAAGCTGGCTCAGCCAGGGCGGGAGGCAGCCAGCAATAGCCATGCCAGAAAGCTGGCATGGGAACGCGGGTCATGCAGCCAGAGGCAAACAGGTTGGGAGAGGTCAAAGCAGAATGCAGTTTCTCAGAGTTCACAGGACAGAAGGCTTGGCCCGGGCCCTGCCTTTCCCTGTGACCAGGCATTCTTAAAGCGCTTGCATTTCAAGTGCTGACTCCAGTTGCATTGCTTTTCCTTCCCTGTCGCCAGTGCTTCTGAATGACAGTAAATTCCTTAGGTTTTGCCCCTTCAGCAGCTCCTTCTAAGTCTAAAGTTGACATTAATATTAAGGAAATATTTAACCTAGATTAATTGGGGCAAATGTAGAAACACAATCAGTAAACATTTTGGACCGACTTCTGTGAGAGAGATGGGTTTTGTTTTGTTTTGTTTTGTTTAAAGCTTACATGTCTTTCTTCTAAACATGATCTTAACATTTTTTTCCTTTTATTGAAAAATAGTAAGTGTGTTTCTTTCTTGTGTGGTTTATAGTACAGCCCTTTATAACATGCTTTGCTATTTAAATGGATTTGTGAATGAAATGGGACACATGAAGTCATTGTTCTCTAAATCACAAATACAGCAAAATATTATTATAACATAGATGACTGTATGAGGTGCCTTTCAATCTACAGTTTGAACTATCTTTCTAATACACCTTAATCTGAGCACCACTGTAGAAACACACAAAAAAAGCGTTTTTGTTTGTTTCCCTTCTAGGACCTACTTATCCCCACATACACTGTAGATGCCTTTTCTGTTCCACTGAACTGCCTGGACCTTGACCCAGGAAACCCTGATGCCTGTAGGGTGGGTTCGGGATCTAGCTCCCAATATTTTCATCACCGAAATCCTCTTTAATTATCTATCCCCTTTTTCTTCTCTCCCTATACACAGAGACTCCAAGTTTTAAACAATTTCATTGTAACTCTGAGAAGGTATAATTTCAGTTACAAGCAAGAAACCTTGACTTTTTGTTAGCCTGTACATACAATATGTAGCAATTATACAGATACAGGGCATACTGGGCCACCTCATCTGGAACTGCTAGCTGTGCACATTACAACTTCAGAAAGAAAACACCTTAAACACTCTGAAAAAGGAGGCATTGGTTCCACACGGTACATCACTCTTTTTAATGTAAGATGCTGCATCAACGTGGTATGGGTTCCATTTTGTAGGTTTGCTGAGTCCTGGATACAATGATTAATACTGTGGCCTTGGGCATTTGTCTGCCTTTGGTGTTTTCATTTATAATATACAGTGGGGTTGATCATCTCTTCATTCAACTGATTTGCTCATCTTGTTCCTGTAACACGGCAAATACAGAATCAAGAGATCCCAGCTCTACTTCCAGTTCTGAGTGGTGGGCCTTGGAGACAGAGATCGCTTAATCGCCTTTGTCCCTATGTTCACAAATGCTAAAGGGCTAACTCATGAGATGCATAGTGATGCTATAGTAATGGGTTATAAAACAGCTTGAAATAATTTAAAATGTACAATGCGAGGGGCTCTTCACCTAAAAGTAACTTATCAGGATAACTGCACTTACCAAAATAAATTCAATACCTGACATTTTGGGGGAAAGAACTTGCCTCTGCTGGTGAAAATAACAAAACAAAACAAAACAAAACAAAACAAAACAAAACAATTGTGTCCAAGACAGGGTTTCAAAAACAGAGGGTCAAAAGTAAGAATATTTTCAGGACTGGGAAGAATGGAAAGAACATGAAATGTTAAAAAAAAAAAAAAAAAGACTATTCTTCCTGACCTGGAGCATGGGCCAGTCCCATTCTTTTGGCTCAGGGTTGGAAGTTATTTTTGTTATTTCCAGGTTTGCTTATGCCCCAGGGGTCCATAGGGAATAAAGAGGATTTTCTTGGCCAGACCCCTCTCTCTGTCAATTGTTTCACCACCCCCTTTCCATCCCCGATCCTGAGACCCATATCTTTTCAGACTTCTTAGGTTGTTTCGATATTGCTGTTCATATTATGCCAAGTCGGGGTCCTCTTAACCATGAATTTCTACAACAATTAGAGTGGTGCTTTGCTTTTGACACACTTTGCATTAAGGCCAGCCCTGAAAAGTATGATTTGCCTTCTGTCTCTTTCTGAAGCCTGCTTTCCCCTGTTTCCCAAATGCTTATGTTCTTTAACCAAGATTAAAAACGTTTAACCAAATCCGAGGAGCAACTAAAAGGTGTTTTAGTGTTGAGACATCAGTCAGTTCTATTTCTCCAAGGAACAGTATTGGGACCTCACTAAGGAAGAGAAGAAATAGAAGCATGTGCTGTTTATAATATTTCTCGGCCAAAGATGGGCTGAGAAGTGGGATAGCAGAATCAGAGTGTGGCCAGCTTGTTCAACTCTGAGACAGACTTGGGGACAGATGAAGCACCAAAGAAGATGATGCAGCATTTGGGTTGTGGCGACTTAGGCTTTAACGAATGGCCTGGGTTAGTCCTATTTCGGATCATTCCATTTCAGGTTGGAAATCAAATTAAGCACTCATAAGTGAACTGCAAGTCAATTTAGGGTTAATTTAGTTTTTGTATGAGTGCATTTGTTTTCAATAGATTGTTAATTAAATCACAGTGTGTGGGAGCCAGGTCCTAGTCTCCGATTCTGGCTCAGAAATTGGTTTTACTGTCATTTCTACTTACCAAACATGGATGACATGAAAAGTCATAATGCCTTGGAGAACATAAAATGCCAGTGAAGATTTCTGTGAAGAGGATATCAAGGGTAATTAACTTTGGTTCTTCCTTTGTGTCCAGAAACTCAATAAAATTTCTACATGGAACAAAGTTTTCCCAGGAACATGACAGCAAATTGAAGATGATGATGTCAGAATTATACCCTATGCAGATCTGATTATACCCTGCCTTAATGTACAATTCATATTTTAAAAGAAGAGGAAACAGATGCAGACTTAGACTTAGGGTCGTTGGGTAGATTTAGCTTCTCTCTACAGTCTATAGGTGGGAAAAGTAGAAGGCAAAATTTCAGATCTAAATTTGGAGGCCTGCACCTCCCCTTTCAATCCTTTCACCATCCTGAGGCCCTGAAAATCCTCAGACCTTCTTCTGCTAACCAACTATCCATAACCTTTAGACATAAAATTTCCATTCCAGGGCTATCTGCCTTTAGTAGGTGATTCTAGAAGACCTCATAACCATCAAAGGAACACACTGATAGCTTTGTTTCCCACCCAGCGGACTTGTCTTTGACACAGCTATTGAGACTTCAGACTTCCCAACCTTGAGGGAGATAAGAAGACACATGGTTCTCCTAGAGTTTTGTTTTCCTCAAAGAAGGACCAGTCCACAGGGGAACCATGGGGCCATTTGCCAGACCCTAGCTTTGTTTTGTAAGCTGATAAAAATTAGAGAACATTCTTATCCCTTAATACTTTGGATCCTGGAGAAGAGAATTAGAAAGGTCCTCTCTTGCTCTCTAGGTCTTACTATTCTCTAATTCTACTTTTATTCAGAAAACTGCCCTAAGTTTGCATCTTACTTTTAAGATTTACGTGATACAGGTTTTGCTACTGCAATGGCTTGGCCCACCTTGAGTGACCATTAATGTCAACTCATAATTGTTGATTTGCTTACACATCCTTCTTTCCCCCAGCCCTATCTCCCGTATTTTGAACACATCCTAAATTGTTTGTATAACTAAAGAGAAATGGAAGTAATGCCGGTGAATAACTTACTTATTCAGAGAATATTCCTTCTTAGCATCATGACAAGTTAACTCAGCTTGTTACTGCAGATCTTTCACTGGAGTGGAAAATGAACCAAGGAACAGCTTGCCCCTGATCCCAGAAATGTGCCAAAGGCAGGCAACAGAAAGGTCTGTGAAGACTGTGCTTCCGTCTCAAAGTAATAACAATTTATAACTTTTGGTGTAGCATAAATGTCATGTAGCAAAAATACATTTAACACTGACTGTATCCTACTCCCCTCTGCCCTGGGGATACAGCAAGAAGCATGATAGACAACAAACCCTTCCTCTAGGCCTTTTGGGGTAATCAGATGGGTGCCATGAAGCTTAATGACACGAGTCAACTGCAAATCTTAATGGTGGCGCTCACTGCCCAACAGAGCCTCATCTCACATGCTAGCTCAGTGGTTTCTGGGGCTTCCCAGGGAAGTTTGTCACTTGTGCTCTGGAATAAATCCACTAAGGTTCTTCTGTTCTAGCTACTCCCTCACTGCCCACGGCCTTGAGAGAAAGGCCGAGCCTCTGCCCTCCATGAGGACATGGCACCCACGGCTCCCGTAGGAACCTCTGCGGTTCCATCAGGTTCTGCTGCTAAGTTGCCCAGTGATAGTTCCCAAGTGGGGATGAATTTTCCTCTGCCCAACACAACGTCATAATTTGTCACTTGAGCTCGAGGCAGCACTGAAACAGCTTCCTCAGCTTCTGCATACTACACATTCCTTGCTAAGATGCCCAGCTTCACTTCTGGTATCTGACTGAGGAAAAGTAGCCAACGCTAATGAGTCATATATGTGCCGGGCACTGTTCTAAGCACTTTATATGAATTAAGTCATTTAAGTATCACAATAGCCTATATTAGGGGTAGGGGTGGGTACAAGTGGGCAGTATTATTATCTTTCTCATTTTAGAGATGCACAAATTAAGGTGTGCTGTATTCGTTATCTATTGTTATACAACCAGTGGCCACAAGCTTAGTGGTTTAAAACAACAAACATTTATTGTCACATTTCCTATAAAGCGTGGCTTCGAGGTCTTTCACGAGTTTGCAATCAATGTGTTATTTAGGGATCAGGACTCACTTCAAGGCCCAAGTGGGAAAAGATCTGCCTCTAATCTCGTAAACTTGGTTGTTGGCAGCATTCGGTTCCTTTGGGATATCGAATCGAGGGCCTCGTTTCCAAGCTGGCTATCATTCAGTGGGCACCCTAAGCTCCATGTCATGTGGGTCTCCCCCAAATGACAACTTGTTTCATCAAGCCTACATGGGGGTGATCTACCAGCAAGACAAAAATCACAGTCTTTTGCAACCTAATTATGAAAGCGGTAGCCCAACATCTTTGACATGTTCTGTTGGTTAGAAGCAAGTCACAGTTTCTGCTCACACCCAGGAGGAAAGAATTAGACAAAAGCGTGCATACTAGGAGACACAGGTCATCGGGGGCCATCCTAGAGCCTACATGCTGCATAGAGAGAGGGAACATAATTTACTGTTAGCCTGTTTGGGTGGTTTTAACAAAATACCACAGACTGGTGGCTTGTAAATAATGGATTTTTTTTTCTTCTCACAGTTCTGGAGGCTGGGAAGTCCAAGATCATGGCACTGGCAGATTCAGTGTTTGGTAAGAGCCAGCTTCCCTATAACCTTACATGGCAGGAATGGCAAGGGATTTCTGTGGGGTCTCTTTTATATGAACACTAATCCCATTCATGAGGGGCTCTGCCCTCAAACCTTGACACCTCCTGAAGACCCCACCTCCCAATGCCATCATATCGGGGATTAGGCTTCAACATTCGAATGTGGGGGCAACAAAACCATTCAATCTATAACACTTACCCAAGGATTAGAAGCTAATAGACAACTAAGCCAGTATTTAGCACAGGAAATCTAGCTCCAAAGGAAAGTAAGAATCAAATGCTTTTAGAAACTATATCCATAGAAACAAGTATGTACTTCTATTTTATCATCTTTTGGATGTGTCACTAAAACAAGGGTTGCTGAAAATGTAGGATTATTGCTGGTTGTTTATTTTAATTCCCACTCGTTTTCAAAAAGTTTGAAAACGACATTATGCGACTTTAACTAATTAGAAGATACAGTGACACTATCTTCTCCATGTTTCTGTGGCAACAGGTGTTGACTAGAGCTAAGAAACAACTTAGTAACGATGTGCTTGTCTGACCACAACTCACTTTTTGTTACTTGCAGGGCATTTAGCTGTAGGCATTTGACTTTGTTACCACTGCAATTGAACAGAGAAAGAGGCAGTCCTGAGAACTGAATCGTGAGCTCATTTATGGTGTAAAGGAAAAGTGGTTTACCCCAGATATCTGATGTATCAAATTTCTTTGAATAATGTGAAATTTATACATAGAATTTAGATATTACCTCCCCAAATATGCTATTAGCATAGCAAAGTCACAAGTATATATTTGTAAACAATTGATTAAGAAGACATTTTTATTACCCCACCTGAGAGAAGACTACCTGCTTACCTGAGCATGCACAAACTAGTTTTACCTGGTGGTAGCTCTCTGAAATGAAAATACGTCTTAGAGGAACTCAACATCATTTCTGGAAATAAGATTATTTATTTCTTCATTTTGGTCAATGGAGATATATTCTTATTGCTAGGTGCTATGTTAATGAATCTGATTATAGTCACTCAAGTTGTGAAACATTGGAATGCATATAATAGATCATTTTATCAATGTCCTATAGCAACCTTGTGGTGTACAGGAACAAAACCTGGGTCTCCTGCCTTATCCAAATTCCAGGCTGTCTTGATTCAAATTTTCTTCATTATTTATATAAAATTGCAAGGTTGACTTGTGGTTATGAGCATTATCCTTGGCAGGCTGTTCCTAAGTTACTATATGTAATTGTGTTAATTGTCATATTCTCCTTACTTCAAATAAACTTATATAGGAAATATAATTACAACTACTAGATTCTAAGCTCTGGCAATTAGATGATTCAAACTGGCTCTTTCTCTCTTGTAATTCCTTAGAGCATATTATAAGAGAGGGATGATGGTATTTCCTACCACAGTCCCAGTTGGTAATTCTGATTGTCCCATGATTTCACAGCTGCAAATCAGCCCCCACCCTCACACACTTGTCTCTGGCTAATGATGCTTTCCTTAATTAGCACATGACTTAAGCTTGAGTCCTGACTATCTGCTGCCTTGGTTTCTGGGCTACCTGAGTGCAGGCTGGTCTAATCAGGAAAGAAAACCTATTTAGCATCAATGTTCTGACATTGAACAAAGGGAAGAGCAATTTGCCTCGTTGTCGTTCGCTTTCTTTATCAACTGAATTTGCATTCTCTGACAACTTCTCTCTCTGATAATATGTCTAGGCTTTGTACTTCTATTTGTGGTTTTTATTCTTTTGGGTCTTATACCTCCCGCAGCTTGGGAATGGCCTCTAGAAAAAGCTGCCCCGAGCTATGCCTCATCTACATCTGTGTAAGATGGCCTGCAGAGGGTGATTCAAGGAGCTTCAAGACCCTCCTCTTTAAGGTCAAACCTGTTACTCACCGTTCCTCCTTTTTGACTCTAAACTCCCAGGATCCCTGTCACTCCTCTGGATGGCTAAGCCACACAGATGACAGTTTTGTTCTACAAGCCTATGTCAGATACATGTATATGAGAGAGAAGGGCGTATTTGAGCAAACTTATGATCCCTGACATACTCTCTGCTTGCCACTGATAAATTTCATTGAAAAGCCCCCAAGAAAAGGTTCTCTGAGGAGTTAGGATATAAAACAGAAAACAAAAATGGGGATAGGATGAAAGGGGAGAGATACACATTTTGTTTCTGAAATGACAAATATTCATTATCTGTAATTTACACAGTGGCATAGCAAATACTGAGGGGAGATATAAAAGCAATGCAAACATGCGTCCATGGGTTTGGATATGATCTATAATCTGACACACAGGCAACAGTGGCATGACACGCACGTCAAAGTGCTGAACATAAATAGGATGTGCTACAGAAGTCCCTCACAGAGATAATGAGATTAAAGCTGTGTAATTAAGAGGGAGGGAGTTCAGACATTATCATTATATGAACACAGGCAACTTGGCATTAGACTTTGTGCAGTATGTGGTGGAGAAACAAAGGAAACTGATCAGGCTAGAATGAAAGATTTACTTTGAGCCACTGAGGACAGGAGTTGAGACTTCACTCCACGAGCATGAGATAGCCACTGCATATATATGAATAAAGAAATAAAGAGATGAAATGGATATCTTTGGAAGAACTGTGTTGGTGGTGGGTTTGAAGCGGGAAACACTGGAGGAGGAAAGACTGGTTAGGTTATGGCAGAAATTCAGATTTGTCTAGGATAGTAACTAGGAATAAAGTGAAAGACAAAAAGAAAGGATTTTTTTTTTAATTTCCTGGATATGGAAAATTATTGAGATGGAAAAGGCAAGGAAGACTGCGAGGTTGACAGACTGAGTCAACTGGAGGCGGGGGTGGGGGTGGGGGCAGTGACCCCGTGTCAGTTAGATGACCTAGTAAAGGGGGAAGCCCCAGATTTCAGTAAATACAATCATGGAATCATGAGATTTTAAAGCTGGAAAGGGCTTTAGAGATCATATGTTGTAGCCTCTTCATCTTTAGGAGGGCAAATGAGGCCAAAGGAAGATATGTAACTCAATCTAGGACAGTAGTGACTCAATCCAGGACAGTGAGCAGACTATGGCAAAAGTATAGCAACACACACACGTTTTCTCCCACCAGGTCATCCCGCCTGCTTCACTGTCCTTCTGACCAGTTCTCTGGACAGCCTGTCTGAAACTCTAGACTGAGGCCCACAGCCCATGTGCAGCCCAATTAGACAAAATCAGAAAATTAGACTGAATTTTTTAAAAAATGAAATTTATTCATTTGAAGAACTGACCTTTACTCTGTATGTCCTTCCTAACAAATGATGTGAAAACCTCCTTTTGGTTCATGAACTGCAGCGCTGATACGAGTGGTACAATTTTTACTATCCTTCTTAACACAATAAAAAGCTATTAGACTAAGTGTCCTCTTAAGCTTTCTTTTACTTTAAACTGGTTTTTAAAATCCAAAAGTTTCAGAGTTATTTCTCTTCAGGATGGCAAATCTATCTTTCCAGAGACACACCAGTTGGGGGTAAAAACTTAGCCACAAAAAGGATTACATAGGATTCCCCCGTTTCTGCCCCCATCCACATGGCAAGGATTACAGCTATCCTCTCTCTCACAGTTCCTTTGGGCTAGGACTGGGCAGGAGTCTACGTGAAGGGCACCGGGGGTAGGGGTGAGGGAATAAGGGTCATTCATCACCCTGCACTTTGAATCACTCGACCACAGACCGAGGCTTGGTGGTAGTGGTGGGGTATGAGGACCCAACTGTTCGATATGGCCACGTGATATTTCATCAGTCCACAGTCATTTGTAAACTATCCTGCAAAAGCAGCTTTAGGCTATCTTTTCAGCTAGATTGCGTCGCCTTTTCCATGTGGATAACCTCACTGTTGTGGTCTGTGGAGAGAATCCTCAGTCCTTCATAGAAGTAGACCTTGGTGGACTGTCCCGCCAGGGCTCCAGAAAAGCTTCCAGATACCTGGATCCTCTGAGCTGAGCTCAGTCCCAGGCGAGGTAGAACCCACGAGGGTCAGGGCGCTAAGCACGGGACTTTGGGCACATGGAGTTTGGCAGGCAGCACTGAAGACTCAGGATAAGCTGCCTGGTTTCTTCCTATACACGACCTAACGGGAAGAGCACTGCACGGAGAGTTAAGGGATCTAGGCTGCTTCTCCTAGACTTCAGAGGGGTAAATAACTCACTCTAATTGGGCCCGTTTCCCCAATTCCAAAATTACAGAAATACGAGATTCTACAACCGAACAGGACCTGGGACCACTGACTAGAGGAGCCACGCAGGGGCCTGCGGGAATCTCCCGCAGGACTCGCCCAGCCCAGGGACCTCCGGACCCAACTCTCCGCCACGTCGGTTCGGGTGTCAGTAGGAAGCGTGCGCGGTCCCGCTAAGCTCAGCGTGCGCGCTCTCGAGAAGCTTAGCGAGCGCGTCTCCGCCGGGATCAGCGTGCGCGCTCCCGCCAGGTTTGCCGCTGCTGCCGCGGCCGCCGCCTCCAAGGCCAAGCCAGGCCGGGTGGGCGGGGCGCAGAGGAGTGGGGCGGGGCGCCCGAGGGGGGCGGCTGCCTGGGGAGGAGGCCGAGGTGCTGGAGCAGGAGGAGGAGAAGAAGAGAAGAGAAAAGGCGGCTCCCCGGCGGGGCAGACGGGCAAGAAGGAGGCGGACCGCTCAGGGGTGTGGGGTGCGGAGCGGCTCCGGGACAACGCGGAGCAGCCGGGCACGGCGGCCACGGCAGCCAGGGCCTGGGCCGCGGTTCGGTAGCGCCGGCCGGTGAGTGTCAGGAGGCCCGCAGGGGAGGCCAGCGCGGCCCGGGCTGCGCCAGGGATGAAGGCGGCGGCCGGGCCGTGCGAGGCCCCGCGGCCAGGTCGGAGGCAGCAGTGGGCTCGGCGGCCCGGCCTGGGGCGGAGTGAACACGGCCCCGCGCCTACCCTGTCGGTCCCTGGCGCTGTCCCGGCGCGCCGAGTGGGTGTCCGTGGCGTGGGGTCCGCGCGGATCCTCCTCCCGGGCCAGCCTCAGGGACTGTCTGCAAATGGCGACCCAGACCCCGAGGACCGACCCCCGAGTCACCCTGCCCTGCTTGTTTATGTGTTGGGGAGGGGTGAAGGAAACTTAGGAGACCCCAAGAACCTCGAAAACCCGCTTCTCTTTCCTTTCGCCTTTTAGAAACCTGGGTTCTTTGGGGGGAACAAACAGGTTAAAGTCATACTGGGAGGCATCTTCAACTGTCTCCACGGGATGAGTGAAGTTGGTAACTTTTCCATTCATGGAAGTGAGAAGCTCTTAGTCTTCCTTAGCCTCAGTTCTTATTAAAGGGAAACTAACTGATTTTTTAGTTCTAAGGGGTATGACCATTCCCAAGTTATCTCTGTCCTGCCCCATGCAAGTACAGTGCTTGGAATGGGGCCATAGAGTTCACGGTGAATTCAAAGCGATCTCCTTTGAGCATGTTTTCAGCGTGTGTATTTGGGAGAATGGAGACTGGCAGAACAGCGTGTTGTTTACCATGGTTCTAGTACTCCGCTCCCCTCTGCCCCTCTCTTGTTTTTCTTTCTGAGCCATGTCATACGTCTCAGATCAAAGATGCTTGGGAAGGAATTGACCTTTTATTCCATAATTCTTTGTTGACTCAGATCCAAGATGAAGTTATTTATGGGCATTCTGATATCAGTGTAGATTAACTTACAACTCTGTAAATACAGAACCCCCAACTTTCCAAACTTTTTTGTTTGTTTCATTTCAATACTGTGTTGTGTCTTTCAGAGACCTAGTAATTAATATTAACAGATTTGGCGTTTGATCGTATTTGTCAAGGCTTTCCAGAGCAGTCCAGTTGTTGACAGGCAAAAGGAAAAGGGTAGGTAGGATGAAATGTACGTTTAGGATTTTTCTCAGGGCTCTAATTTTTCAGTATGAGATTTTCGCTGAATCACTGTTCTTTATGCTTAGTCATTGTTTCTTACTATAGAAGTTTGGGGATTACGTGGTGTTTTGCTAATTTTTTAAGATGCCAATTTGTTTTTATCTGGTACTTTAATGCAGTGACATAGCTTTTTTTTTATGATTCGGGAGATGTTAGTGGGTGGAGTTTTGTGAGTGTTATTAGAGAGTTGAAGTTTCCTATATAGGCAAACTTTCATGCATTCCAAGTGTGCTAGGTATTTAATTTCAGTGTTTCTCCATGTCTAGCACTGAAGACTTTTTTAAAAATACAAAGTGCCTTAATAAAATATACTATTAAAGAGCAATCATGTATGTTTTGAGATCATGTATTTTGAGATATTGTTAGAGAGGTACTTTAAGGTCCTTAAAATAGGCATTGT
The DNA here is from genome assembly GCA_004026545.1 of Mormoops blainvillei. NCBI lineage: Eukaryota > Metazoa > Chordata > Mammalia > Chiroptera > Mormoopidae > Mormoops > Mormoops blainvillei. The sequence goes on from PVJD01001231.1 coordinate 211,768, forward strand.
TAATGTGTGTTTACTATTTGATATGGTATGTTACTAAAATGCAACTTTTCATGGGATAAGTCCTATGCTACTCTGTATGGTTTTGGTGCAGATTTTTTAACTGAGTTCCTGTGACTGCCTGTTTCATTTAAAGAAGTTAGTGCATGCTCTAAAATAATACTGTATTCATGGAATTCCCGGAAGTTAAAGTCTTCAGTCAAAAAGCAATATAAAACAGTATTTAATTTCAAATTCAGTTTGATGAAATAGGTGAGATTGGCCTTGCACTAGTGGTTTTTACATTGTAATTAACTTGTTAGTTTAGCATGGATAAACATGCATGAATTAAAACTCATTCTGTGAAAATCCTCTACAAAAAGGGTGTGTCTTTTTTAAAAGAGTAGGTAATAGCATTAGTTAGTTCCTCATACAGTTGTTTTTAGTGAGCTTTCAAAGTATAAATAACCTGATGTAAAATATATTTATACATAAAGCTTTGTGTATAAACGGTTGTATAAAGTGAAGTGCATCTGAGGAAAACACGTTTGTGTCCCACTGGTCACGCAAACAGCACATAGTGGTGACTAGCCTTTGTAGAGCACTGCGTTGTTGCTTTCACAGTAATTGCTGCGAGGTCGCAAAGTTGAAATTCCTTTGAAGCCCATTCCCCTTTGCTATGTGGCCCAATGGCTGAGTTCCACTATTTGGGTGGATTATTTTTATCTGAGTATTAAATAGATTCTGGTCTCAGTATTAAGTATTTATTAAAACTTTTTTATTTTAATTTCTGATGTAAGTCTTTAATAATTTTATTTTCTTACTTACTGGAGAACATGGCAAGTGATTACAACTTCCACTTTAGAAGCTACTCATGACCATATTTAGAAATGCAAAATGTAAGTTTTGATTATATCATAATTGGAAGGCTAAACACTTGAAAAAATTTGCATATAACTAGGTCATTACTTTATAAATAAAAAGAAGTCAGAACCAGAATTTAATAAGAGAATGTATACAGTGTAACCCATTTAGCTATTTTGGACTCATCAGGAACGCTTGAGCTTTCAATCATGAGTTTTGATAGTGGATTTTCAATCTTGTCTAGTTACCCCTACTCCTTTTTTTAAATCAGGGAAATAAGATGTCCAACTGAGGTATAGATTTATTGTAGTCTTTAAAAGTGCAGATGATCGCAAATAAGTCAGCAAGTGTTTGTGTTTACTGTGCAGTAATACCTTTGACTATACAAGAAGGATGAGACTTGCTCTGGGGGAGCTCATACCTCATTGCTAAATTTGAAATTTTAGTTGTAGACTTACTTGTAATGGTTAACTAATTGAACAAGTCTGGTTCCATTTCAACCTTACAGTGAAGCAGTATTTTCTTGTTCTACTCCAGCTACTACCATATTAATTATAATATGAAGCAGTAGGCTGATACTACTTTCTTTTTAGAGCTTCCTTTCCTCACCCTGTACCTACTCAGCACCTGCACACATGCAGACACTTCACCCCTGCTTCCCCTTTGCACCTGAGGCCTCTATTTTTGGTAACCAGTAACCACACTGCATGTTTAGTTAGAGAATTAAAATTGTGGAACAGTATACAGTAGGTAAATGTTTCCTTCTGTTTTTATTTCTGTTATTTTTAAAGATTTAGAAAAGTGGAAAATTGGAGTTAACATTTTTTAAATTTTCTTTCCCCTTTGGTTTGCTTTTTTTGATGGATAACTTATCTTCATATATAATACCTGGAACATCTGACCTAGGTGCTCAAAAAATGTTTGATCTCTGTTGACTTTTTATAGCTGGTACAATGAGGTAATTTTGATTGAATTTCATTGTCTGATACTAGATCTATAAAATTTTATCTTTTTGTGAAGTATGAAGTTTCCATGAAATAAAGAATCTCATTTTGTTTTGCAATCTATTTGGTTCTTTTATTATAATTCTTTTTTTTAAGGTAAGTGACACACAGTATTGAATACAGGGAACACAATTATTGAATGAGACAGATGGTCCTGCCTCCTTCATGAAGCTTAGAGTTTTCTTGTGGAGGTAGATATTAAACAGGATAATGATTTAGTTAGAGTTGTGACTAGTATTATCAAAGAAAAATGCAATGCGTAATGAGCATGTAGTGTAATATGGGCTTCATGCTTTGCCTTTGGGTATGTGGAAACGTATCATTTAAACTGAGATGGAGACTTGGGGCAGCAGTTGGGGAGAGAAAGAGGTGTTTGTGTGTGTATGTGTGTGTTTATATCTTGGAGGCAGAAGAGGACATTAAGAACAATCTGAGGCAGCAAGCTGTGTGAGTACTTTCGGTGACTTGATTTGGCATATTTTAAAATTGTGCTAATTTGCAATGTTTTATTGATATTTCACCGTATGTATTTAAATGAATCTGGAAAAATAAACACTTTTTTTTTGAGGGACCACATCTTCAAGTCTAGAAATAGCCTTAAATGACAAAGCCTAATTTCATCGTATGGGAAAATGCCATGTCTTAAAACTATTTTTATGGATTGCTTGTCAGCCACAGCGTATGAGTTGGCCAAGAATTTCTGTTAGAGAAAATTGAAACTACTGTAAAGCATTGAATCATTCACAGATATTTTGTAGTCTAATGAAACTTTTCCATTTATTTGGAAATGTTAAGATTCTTCTAGAGAGTTAAAAAAAATTCTTAATATTGAGGAGTTTTAAATTAAACTCATCTTGAACTTGAAACCTCAGTTTTAGCAAGTTGTTTTCTACTGGGCCTGCTGTGTCACTGTTTAACTGATAAAATAGGGGTTGATTTTTTAAACCCGTTTCACAGGATTTATGAGCAATGTGAGGCATATTTAATTGGATAGTAGTGATCTTGGTTAGAAATAGGATGGCTCTGGAAGTTTTAAGTTCTGAAGCTGAGGTTTGTATCCCCAGAACATTCTTTGGGTATTGTCCAGTGCATTTTCTTATTTCTTAATATATTTAATAGTAAAATGGAATTAAACTTGATTTCTTTTGTATAACTATTTTAAGAATTGTTCGATTTATATTGTTCCATACAGTTGTAGTGAGCATTGTGAATGTTATTCATTAAATAATTTAAAACTCCAAATTCAAAACAAAGTAATGTGCTGTTATAATTAGAAAGGACCAAAAGGAGGCAGGACCATCTCTGTCTCATTCAATTCTTAACCACAGGGGTGACAGTGTTGGAATAAACTACAAGCAAAGTTGTGTAATCTCCATTCCTCAAATAACATCTTAAAATCGGATTACAAATTACTGAAGTGCTGCCTTATTTTCTTAAACAATTTATAAGTAAACATACCTGTTATTGGTCCATGTGCATTGATCAGATATAGATTTAAATCCTAGTTCTGCCACTTACTAGTTGGATGACCTTGGGCAAGTCTCTTAGTTTTTCTGAACCTCAGTTTCCTCTGGGTGGTTACAAGGATTATGGCATTAAGTGACAAGACACATATAAAGGACAAAATAGGTCCATAATTAATGTTCTTTTTTCCTTCTCTCCAAGTCTACTTCAGTGAATAATAAATATTTTGGACTCATTGCTGCATATGTTTTTCTTTTCATTTGTGAAATTTTTTCTTATTCAGAGTAGAAAAGTATGCAAGAAGCTGTTTATTTTGAAGCTTGAGAACCTTCTGCCTCTACCTTTCAGAGTTGTTGCTGTTTTGTATTTAATTCAGTTGTTTGTAACAGTTGTTATTTTTAATACTTTTGAATTAAGTGCTGTTTTTGAGCTGTGTTCTGTCTGGCATGGTCGTGTAGGAACATAACATAGTTCTTACAAGTTCTGAGAGCAGTGGTCACTTCTTTCAGAACTGCTTGTATTTTTAGGTTTCTCTCTTAGTAACAAGCTTATTTCAGCACGTGAGATGAACTCAGTCTGGTTGCAAAATAAGAAAGCTACAGCTGTTTTCACAATCTAATCACTCAGAAAAGTTTGTCTTAATTCTTAATAAAGTTTCTTTTAAAATTTCTGCTTAATTTACAAATATTTTTCATGATTACTCTGTTATTTCTTATATCTCTTTTAGCATGTGTGTTTTTAATTTATAGGTTCTGTCATTACCTATAAAATTTATAGGGTTAAATATTCAAAAGTATATTTAGCCCTCACTGGGTAGGTCAGTTGCTTAGAGTGTCCTCCTAATACGCCAAGGTTACGGGTTTGATCCCCAGTCAGGGCACATGCAACCAATGAATGCGCCAGTAAGTGGAACAACAAATTGATGTCTTTCTCTCTCTCTCACTCTCCCTACCTTCCTCTCTTTCTCTAAAATCAATCAATAAAAAAAATTTTTTTAAGTCTTTTTAACTCATAATTTTTAATTTTTACACACAGTTTAAAAAATACAGTTTTGTTGATAAATGTGTGCCTACCTCCCACCCCGGCATCATTAAGCGCAATTATATCAAAACATAACTTTTGTACTTCGTTAACAAAAACCCTATCAATAATTGGTAGGCCTTTTTTTTTTTTTTAAATTTGAAGAAAATCAAGCCTGGACTCAGGAAAAAGAAATAGCAATTTTGGGAGTAATTAGTTTACATTAGCCACCCGGAACCAAGGTAGAGTTTGTGGAAAAATATTTCAAAGAGCTACCAATCTTTTATGCACCGAAGTGAAGAAAATTGGCTAAATAGGCTAATATTCAGCACCTTATCCAGAAAATTATTATCTACTGCAGTGCAATTTAACTTGGGAAATGTTGAGATGAGTTGTCTGTGCCTTATACAAGTAGAGATGTATAAATACTTAGCTGTGGAGAGAGCTGAAGTTTGGAAGAGGGATCTGGGCAGGAGGTATAGATGGCTTTTCAGAATGTTGGTGCTAATTGAAGCTTTTGAGAGGTTGAGAACACCCAGGAGAGAATGTATAGAAGAATGAGCAGGAAATGACATGGATCCCTGGGAAAGGGTAGCATTTTACAAGAGTTTAAGAGGCAGGGGGGAATTAGGAAATGTGACATCAAGAAAACTAAGAAAAAATAATAGTTTAAAAGGAGGAATTAGTTAACATAATGATATAATGCCCAAGGAAGATGGGGTCTAGAAAAAAATGCCCTTTGGATTTAGCACTGAGCATCTGAGTAATGCAGTTTTAATGAGTGGAAGTAAAAATAAAAGCCAGATTAGAGAGCTAAAGAGTATTGGGGAGATTAGAAGTGTTTTTGGTTAATTTTTTGTTTTTCTTCTGGGGTATTTTACTTTATTATTTAGGTTTTTAAAGATAAAAAAGTCTTTTAGGTTTTTAATGCTAATAGGAACAAGCCAATAAAAAAGTTGAATATTACAGGGAAAAAAAGATATCGAAAAGGCCCAGTAATTAAATCAATATATTGTGCTGATTCTTTCTCTTATTTTTATATAAAATTTGATGAAAACAGGAAAGACCATTAGGTACCTGTAATCCCCTCATGTTATTTTATAGATACAATTTCTCTGTTTAAAATTCTCAGTGACTTCAAATCAAAGTCTGAATTCCTTAGAGTAGTGTATAGTAGTCTTCACGGTTTGCCTCGTTCCTGTCCAGCCTCATCTCTCACAGCCACCGTGCATTTCACCTGTGAAACAGCAGCACTGGGAAACGCGAAGTTCCCTGAACGCATTTTGCCAGGTCTTGCTTTTCTGCATTTGCTTATGCTATTACTTCAACAATGAATGCCTCTCCTCCTTACTAAATGTTTCCCCCAACCCTGCCTCAAGACTCCTCCTCTTCCAAGATTCCCGTGAGTTCTTCTCTAGTCCCCACCATTGCTGATTATTGTCTTCTTGTATTAACATTTTACCTCTGTCTTACTGACCACATAATAATGTAACATGCCTTTTACCCTCTCTGGTGTCCTGCTGCATAGCTCCTTGACAGGGGGCACCGTGTCTTACTAATGTTTATGTTGCCGCACCAAACATGGTGTCTAGTATGTGGTTGTTAAACAATAAACAGATGTTTATTTTAATGAATGAATGGAAACCGTGACCCTGAGAAGTAAGTGATTTGTCCACAGCCATAGAAATGGAGCCAGAACTTACATTGTCCAGGTGAATTATCTGTATGTTTGAATCAAGGCTTATTTATTGATTTGTTGTAGAATTTATTAAGACATATGTAGAAGGAGAGATCAGTAGATGAAATCTTTAATTAATTCACATAGAGAGGGAATAAAAAGAAAACTTCTAATAAAGTTTTGGTAAAGTATTTTTGTGAAATTCAGAGTATTCTCCTTTAGGAATATGATGAGGTCTCTGTAATTTGGGATACATCAGAATCAGTTTAGTTGAAACCGAAAAGGTAAAAGTTAAAAGCATTCTCTGAAATTTAGAAGTTAAATATGTATTAACTCATTTTTGGCATTATTGGCCACACAGTATACTATGGTGTAAGTATTCTGTTCTGTAACTTTTGGCCTTTTAAGCTTATTGTTATCTGGTATATAAAAATGAACTTTTATAACATTTTAGTTAAAATGCTGAATTGTTACTTGAAGTGCTTAAGTTTCTACATGGATTGATTATTCGTCAAATAAACTTCATGTATTTCATTCTAAAATGAACCGGTACACCTTCATGATTTGATTTATATTGTCAGACAGTTTTAAAATTGACCATTTTTTGCCTAACGCAGTATCTTCTTTCCGTCTTAACAGCCAGAGCTGGACTGGCCGTTATGGAGCAGGGGCTGCAGCATGCGCACTGTGTGAACTGCGTCAGTAGACGGTGCATGACCCGACCGGAGCCTGGGATTTCCTGTGACCTGATTGGTTGTCCCTTGGTTTGTGGAGCAGTCTTCCATTCTTGTAAAGCTGACGAGCATCGACTTTTATGTCCATTTGAACGAGTGCCTTGCTTAAACAGTGACTTTGGATGTCCATTTACAATGGCTCGTAACAAAGTTGCTGAACATCTAGAAACATGTCCTGCAAGTGTGGTGTGCTGTACTATGGAGTGGAACCGATGGCCAGTTAGTTATGCAGATCGGAAGTCGTATGAAAATCTAAGCAGAGATGTGGATGAAGTAGCACAATTAGATATGGCCTTGGCCCTTCAAGACCAAAGGATGCTCTTAGAGTCTCTCAAAGTAGCCACCATGATGTCAAAAGCGACTGATAAAGTATCAGAACCTAGAGAACAAATATCAGTTAAATCAACTGTTCCAGAGATACCACATGCTAATGGTTTGGTGTCTGTTGATGAAGAATCTTATGGTGCACTTTATCAAGCTACTGTAGAAACAACCAGAAGTTTGGCTGCTGCTTTAGATATCCTGAACACTGCCACAAGAGATATTAGCATGCTAAATACAAGTCTTTGTGCTTCTCCGAGTGAAATGAATGAAGAGCATAATGCCAGAGAAAGCTTACAGAACAGGAACTTGAAAGACCAAGACCATCTTTATGAGGAAGAGATAGGAGCAGTAGGTGGAATTGACCATAATGACACAAGTCAGAATGCCCAGCCTGAACAAAATGGTTCAAGTGATTTATTATGTGACTTGAATGCCAGTTCTTATGGATCTTCTGCTCTTTGTAATGGCCTTCCTTTGGAAAATATATGTACACAGGCCATAGACCAGAATCAGAATTTACATGGTGATTCAAAAGAAAGGAACTTACCAAATGGAGAATGTGTAGCATCAGATGGCACTTCAGAGTCTTCCAGTCCACTTTCAGTAGCAGCACAACTTAAGGAAGCAACTCCATCTAATGCTTTGCCTAATGGCACTGTTCAGCATATCCTCATATCAGATGATGAGGATGAAGGAGACTTACGCTGGAGAAAAGTAGACTTGGGGGACTTGAAGAATGTGGATGTCTTACCTCTCAGTCAACCTCCTTCATTCAAATTTCTTTCTAATTCATGTTGGTCTAAGCCGAGGGAAGATAAAGCAGTAGATACATCAGATTTGGAAGTTGCAGAAGACCCAATGGGTCTCCAAGGGATAGATCTGATCACAGCAGCATTATTGTTTTGTCTTGGAGATTCTCCAGGTGGGAGGGGAATATCTGATAGTCGCATGGTTGATGTTTATCACATTGACTTTGGAACTCAGACCTTTTCACTTCCATCCGCAATATTAGCTACAAATACAATGGTTGGGGAAATCGCCTCAGCCTCAGCTTGCGATCATGCCAATCCACAGCTTTCAAATCCAAGTCCTTTTCAGACACTTGGGCTAGATTTAGTATTGGAATGTGTCGCTAGGTACCAACCCAAGCAGCGTTCAATGTTTACATTTGTTTGTGGACAGTTATTTAGAAGAAGAGAATTTTCTTCACATTTTAAGAATGTGCATGGTGACATTCATGCTGGACTCAATGGCTGGATGGAACAGAGGTGTCCTTTAGCATATTATGGTTGTACCTATTCTCAGCGTAGATTTTGTCCATCAACACAAGGAGCAAAGATTATACATGACCGCCATTTGAGGTCATTTGGAGTTCAGCCATGTGTATCTACAGTATTAGTAGAGCCTGCTAGAAACTGCGTGTTGGGATTACATAGTGACCATCTAAGTAGTCTTCCCTTTGAGGTTCTGCAACATATCGCAGGCTTTCTTGATGGCTTCAGTCTGTGCCAGCTCTCATGTGTATCCAAGTTAATGCGGGACGTGTGTGGCAGCCTGCTTCAGTCTCGTGGAATGGTCATACTGCAGTGGGGGAAAAGGAAGTATCCGGAAGGGAAGTCATCATGGCAGATAAAGGAAAAGGTTAGTTTAATTTTAACGGTATTATCTCCTTATTCGACATAGAATAGATACCTGATAATGTTGCTGAATTAATAAAATTAATTTTTTGATACTAATCATCCTTAAAACTTAAGTCAATATGACAACATACTTTTTAAAAATAATGATAATTAATGAAAAACTAGGATAGTTAGAATTGTCATAATCACATATTTACTGCAGACACCGTAGAACGAGATTCTACTCTAATATGGCAGAGGCCACTGCTCTTTGTTTAGTTAAGCAGTTCTGTACCCATTTCGTTCTTCTGTAACAATGCCATTTGTGGCTACGTTAACTACCTTCTTATTTGGTCTCCATCTGAAACATTGTCACCACAGGACAATGAGAGAAGCAAGAAGGTTTTTTACTGCTTACAGTTGGCATTTTCTTTCATTCTTGGCAGTTTCTTTCTCAGGACTTGATTATTTCATAGAACTTAAATAGGGAGAGATGCGAAAAAGTTATAACTACTGTTACTGGTAAGTGACCAATAGAGTATTTGGGGGAAGGTGGACATAAATGGACGGATGGGGATATGTATTATGTTGAAGTGAGATAAGAATGGGGCAGTAGGATCTGATATTGTCGGTGGGGACTCTGGATTTAGAACAGTGAAAGGGCGTGTTGCATACTGGAAGCTTGAGCTGGGGACTTAGGCCGACCTGGGAACAAATTGTGGCTCCACCATTTTTCTCCTGTGATACCCTACTTTTGCCCAGATTCTGTTCGAGGCATGTAGGCTTTTTCATTTGAGAACGTTTATAATATGAAACTTCACATTTTATTAAGTGGAGGAAAATTTGATAAACTTCCCATTGGTTGCACGAGTTCAAATTTCTGGCTATTTTGTTTTTATCAGCTTTAGGTTTTCTCTTACTTCCACTCATTGCTCCAGTTTTCAGAATTTTACCCTTAAATCTTTGCCCTCTTAAGGCTTTGGCCAATAAATGAACACATTAATTTTATGATTCTTTTTTCCAAAAAGGAATTCTGGTGGCAGAAAGTTTCATACTTTTCATACTTGCTGTGTGAACGTGTATACCTGTATATTTTCATTTTCCAGATGACTTGGTGTCTTTCCTCCCTTTGGGATTGGAACATCCTGAGTGTGGCCTCTCGGCCTCTTTTTGTCTTTACCCATTACTGCTGACCTATGAGATGAAATACTTTCTGGAGTTCTAGTCCTGCAGAACATCATGCCTACTCTTGGTGTTTAAATTGTCATGATTAATACAGATTACTCACACATCTGTACCCTGGCCATTTTAACTCCATCCAGACCATTATATATTGTATGAGTGTTTACTGGACGTCTGCACTTGATTATGTCACAGCTTCATCAAACTCAACATGTCCAACTCATTCTGCTTCTCTGTCTCTCTTGATCTGAGAAAGTGGCATTATCTTCTATCAAATTGCCCAAACTAGGAGTTTGGGACTTACGGTTGACTCCCATTTCCCCCTTTATTTCCATATCCTGGTAATCACAAAGTGCTATTGCTCTCCCTTCCTCATGCCGCGCAGGTGTGTTTTACTGCTTCTGCTACCATTTGGCTAGTTCATTCCCACCTTTAATTCTCTCCTGGATCTTTGCAGTAGCCTCCTCCTAACTGGGTTTCCATTTCCTGTTGTGTTCCTCTCCAGCATAATCTCTACGTAAGAACTAGAGGGACAAGCATTTTCTTAAAAACAGTTTACACTGCAGTGCTTAAAAACTTTTCAAATGTCCATTGCCCTGGGGTAGAGACAGATTCTTTAATGAAACATTTAAGATTTTTTATAATCTTGTCCTTACTTAACCTCTTCAGCTTCCTCTTGTCTCTTTATATTCTGGCTGCACTCACTCACTCACAGTTGCGTAAGGCCTTTGAGCATGCTGTCTCTAACACTTCCATGGGAGCACTTACACTAAGCTAGACAGTGCGCTAATAAGCATTTTTACTTTAGTTAACTTATTTAACCCATTGTCCCTATTTTATGGAAGAAGAAATTGAGGTCTAGAGAGATTTCAGCAACTCCTCCAGCTCTCCCTGGCTTCAGACCCAGGGAACCTGCCTCTGAAGCCGTTGACCTTCATACCCTCGCTGTGTCCTGCTTACTCTTCAGCTCTTAACTTCTCAGGTTAAGCCTTTCAGAGCCCCACTCGGAAATGTGCAGGGAGGTCCACTGCTCTGAGTTCTTCGGTGCCCCATTAAACGCCTCTACTTCATATATCCCTAGGAAAGCACTCAACATGCTGTTTTGAAATGCACTGATAAACTGTCGTTTTCCTTCATTAGACTGTAAGTTCCTTGAGAAGTAAGGCTCTCTGGGAACTAACCCGTCTACTGCCTAGCATTGCACCTGCCAGATAGCAGGCTCTGTGTAAGCACTTGATGGACGCCTGGATGGGAAATTGGCCCATTACCGAGAAACCTCGTCATCGGGAAATGGGAGCCATCCATTTTCCCCTGAGTTTGTTTTACCAGACTCTGTGTGGGAGTAGGTAGGTTGCCTGCCGCCATCGAGTCTTTCAGCTAACTTGTTCTGCCGAAGCTCGGCGAACGCTCCTGATCCTTCCTGTAGCCCCATGGGTATGGGCATTGCAGCCTCCGGTGCCTGTCGGGAGCCAGTCTCTCAGTCTCCACTGACTCCTAGGAACTGACCCCATTTGGGTACTTAATACGAAGCCCCCGAAACGCAGCAAGTAAGCACCCCATGTGCTGAACAGTGGTGACTTCCATTGCTGGCTGAAAAGTAATTCTGTTTACACAGAAGTTTGAAGGCATCTGACCACCCTGGAAGTCATTAGCGTCATTTCCGGAGAAGCTCTAATGGGCACTGAGGGCTTCCCTCAGATCCACTGCTGCTTTCGAGAGTGACTGCTCTTTCACGGTGTGTTCTGTGTTCCCTGTCTAACCAGACGTTGCCTAACGGTGAGCTTAGCTTGAGTGCTTAGGCCTTGTCGCGTTCATCATGCTTGTTACCTAGGTCCACCCTGCTTCATTCATACTTACTACTTGTGTCCAGGTAGCTTTATATTTTGAATTGTAAAAATATGAGGGGGCCACAGGAGTCATTGCTAGACTAATACAATGACAGCGCTTCAGGGCTTGGAGCCGCTGAGTGGCCAAAGGGGGACGTAGCCCATATTTTTACCAGCACACACATAAACAGGGATAGCAAATGAATATTTGCCCAGAAATGCATTTTACAGTGATACGGAGTAAAATAAAACTCATTTTACTGTTCTTTTTAAATTTTCAGAAACATTTTGAACAAATTGAAGCACCTGTGTTTAATATTACTAAGTACCTTTAGTATATAAAGAATAGAAAGATAAGGTACCTTGGTGCAGTATTCTATAGTATTTTTAAGTGTGCTTTATATAGCATAATAGGAATGGGAGAAAAATGGATTAAAAAAATAATCCTTGTATCGTCCATCTCTCCAGACTACAGATAGCTCTGTATAGCAATTGGATAGAATGAAAGAACAGTGTGCAATATGTATTATTTTAGGAAGCAGTTCTGAATTCATAAGGCTGTAATTTTCTAAAGATTGCTTAATAAGCCAGAGTGGATAGGATTTTTAATATTGGTTTTTGTCTTTTAATTTCTTTTTGGTTATTATTACATTTATTGAAATCATAATGCCATAGAAGTAATTTGTCTTATAAATATTTGATAAACAGATTTGTATCCAAATGGATTTACTATTTTTCAGTTTTGTAGCTAACTACTTGAAATGTTACGTTGCATATTTCTCTGACAGAAATATATGTAGTTAGTGTAAGAAGTGTGTTTTGATAATTGTAAATTGACTTGTTTAAATCTGAAGTAGAATTTTCTTTTAGGTATGGCGATTCAGTACTGCCTTTTGTTCTGTTAATGAATGGAAATTTGCTGACATCCTAAGCATGGCTGACCACTTGAAGAAGTGCAGTTACAATATTGTAGAGAAACGGGAGGAAGCCATCCCATTGCCATGCATGTGTGTGACCCGAGAACTCACGAAAGAAGGACGTTCACTTCGCTCAGTTTTAAAACCTGTACTTTAAAAACTGTAACTCCACTTGCACATTCATGCAAACACCCAATATAACTTCTTTGTAATATGAGACGCTTTATTAATGTATTAAAGATTACAACTAGCTAAATTTATTTTCACTATGTATATAATGTTTTGAAGTGACATATATTTTTATAAAGTACTGTTTAGTGGGGAAAAAGTTGCCTTAATGTTTGAAGTGTGTGAAATTTTTGGAACTTGCTGGACAGGGTGATTTAATTTTTTGCTACATAATTTTCAGAATTAGTATTTTTAATGGTGTGCATATTTTGGTTCTTAAATTTTTTTGCTTCTTAAACTAACAAGATCCTGACCAAACATATTTCCTCATGTTTTCTGTGGGCTGCAACCCATACATTCAAAAAGCAAAACTTTGATTCACATTCTTGCCGCATACATTTTTCAGATTTAAAAGTTCAGTTGCTTAAGATCATTATAAAGATTTTATTTTCCAGCTCTGCCCTTATACAATTGTTGATACGTAGATGAGCTCTAATATAAACATATTATATTTAAAATCATGACTGTTTGGTAATGCCATTTACTATGTTTTAAAAATAATTTACAAAGATGTTTTCACCTTTGGTATTTATAACACTCATTCAGAGAGTGGTCCATATGCAACTTTCTTTTTTGTTAGATGCCTCATCCAAAGACTCATGGCATTGTGTTATTTGACAGGTTAAAGTGAAACAAACAAAAAACCTGTGAATTTATTTTAATTTGAAGCCCTTAGTGGTATTATTTGCTAGGTATTTGATATTAATAAAAAAGAAAATATACCTCATTTTAAGTTTGAATTGGGCATATTGTGTAAATAAATTTCAGATATTCAGAATGCAAATGCCTTAACTTTTTTAAATAAGCATTTAAAAGTTTTGCTTTTGGATGTTTATAAAAATCACAATTATGTTGTTTCAAGACTTTTAAAAATGTGAAATTTGGTATCTTTGTAAGATGACAATCATGAAATGCAGAAGTTTGTCTTGGTTGACAGTCTCCTTAAAACAGTTCCAAGTTAATTTTCTATAGACTTCTCTATCAAAAGAATAAGAATTGCATGTTTGTGTAAAGATCAAGGTATAACAGAAAAATATTCAAGGGCCTATTCTTAAACTATTTTATTACTATTTTCAAGTTGATTAATATTAACCTGATGTGGTCAATTTAAAAAAAATGAATATATCAGTATTTAGAAATAAATTGCAAAGATGGGAACATGTATTTAAATAATTTGTTTCAAGTAACTTCTGGCATTTGGTAGTCTGAAATGGTGACAAGTTACCTTGTTACAAAATATGAAAACTCTATTGTGTGTTTTCTTCCTACATTTGTCCCTGAGAGTGCTCTATTGTGACTAGGTTCCTGATTCCCATATATGGCAATCCGGCTGGGCAGAGGCATTCCTTGGGCATTAGAAAAGAATTCTGAACTGTTTAAGACTTGTTTTGGTTGAATCAAGGGCTTATTACAGTTGAAAAATATAGCTCTAAAGACTGATCAGTTGTTTGGCCTCACCTGTCATTTTAATTAGTAGAGTACTCATTTCTCAGTGCTTATACTTTCTTTTTCAACTGAGATTGAATGACATAACCAGTCTCTATTTCTGTGAAAAGTCAGAAATAAGATATCAAATACTGTAAAATATAACTCTGCCTTTTAAAGTTTTGCTGAAGAATGTGTCTGGTTAGGATAGCACAAACATTAACTTTTTGTTTTATGGTTGTGCTTTTTAAAGTCCTTGGGTTTTAAGTTTAGACTTCTTGTTTCTGTACTGGATCATGAGATATTTAACATTTTCCCACGTTACATTTGTTTTGCACACCTTTGGCTGTTTTCTTTTTTGTTTGTTGTGCCACCATACTATTTTGTTAAAATGTGTTCTTTGTGCAACATTTGTTCAAATTCTAATAAAATTAATAATTTCCCTTTATATGGCTCAGTAACTTAAAAAGAAAAACTTTTATTTAAATAAAACTTTAATACTTGTCTGACAAATCCCAAACACAAGCATATTGTTTCTACAGGGTGGGTTTCTGCATGTTATAGGAGTTGCTTGTTGATCATTACTCACCCATGTTTTACTGGTGAGCATTAAACTGCTCTTTTAATACCGAAAATTCCTTAGTTAGCTCTCTGTGTGTCCTCCGTGTCTTCTCAGAAGTAGTCCCACCTAGGGGTATTGAAAGGCTAAAGAGTTTATGGCAATAGTATTTTTCTAAAACTTGTTATGGGAACAATTTATCTAGCCTTTTAAGTATGAAAAGATTGTATGTTATCCAAGTAAATTGTCATTTGAGAAGTCTTTGTTGGTTTCTTAGTCTTTGCTAACCATCATGATAAATGGCAAGTATCAGGATGGAGGGAAATCTGAATTCACTTTTATCTGCTGCCTCCTTCCCCAGAACGGCCTGTTATTTTAGTGCTCCCCCTGCACTCCCCCCTGCACCTTCCTTTTTTTTCCCCTCCCTCCCTCCCACCCTCTCTCAAAAACTCTGGGGTGGGAGCCAGCAATCTGTTTTAACAAAGGCCTTCACATCATTATGATTCACAGTAAAGTATGAGAACTTAGAGCAGCGATTTTCAACCATTTTCCTCTCATGACCCATAAAAGTAATTACCGAAATCCTGCAGCACAACAAAATATATATTTTTTGCCGATCTGACAAAAAGATAGGTATAATTTTGATACGTTCACACTGGGCAGCTATTGTGTTGGCTGTTGTCTTTTTTTTTTTTTAATTTGACAATCTAAGGGAAAAAGAGGCCATGTTCCCGCCTAAGTAGTCAGGTATCGTGTGTTTTAAAAATTCTTGCGGCACACCAGTTGAAAATCGCTGAATTAGAGGAAAGGCTAGGACGTGCCAGCTGTTCTCCTGAATGATGTGTTATTGGAGTGAGTAACCGTGTGTATGTACATACATGTATGTGTAACCCAAAGTTACAAGTTAATTAGTGGTTAAGTGATAAATATTGTGTTTATATTATAGCCATATGGCAAAATACATTGGTACCATGGTTGTTGGACATTTTTAAAAAAACTAGTATTTACTAGTATTGTAATGTGCTGTTATTACTAGTGTTTCTTCTGTTCAAGGTAAATTGTAGCGCAACTTATTCGCACGTACATTTAGCCTAGGTATTGTTCTTTCTCTGGTTTAGTGGTTGCAGAGTGATGTGAGCGTAGTAGTTTTCTAGGGAAAGTGAACAGAGTAGCAGTACACAAATGCTCTTTGTTGGAGTCCTTTCAACCCTGTTAATGAGGGATTTTAAAAGATGAGTTGTTGGCTTATCATTAGCATAAAATCTTTTTTGGCCTTTGACACTATGTTGCACAGTCCACCAATATCGTCGGTGTTACTCACTATTCCTTGACATTGGATATTGGGATCTTAGTAACATTGAAGATAAAGGGGTTTTCAATAACGCTTCCATATCCCTTGAAGACAAGATAGTTTTATTACTATATTGATAACAGATTTGAATGTAATGTTTGGTATTTAGAAGCAAAACACATTTAAGTTTTGCATCTCAACTTAAGACATGGGGCTTATTAATTTTTAAATTTTTCTAAGGAATAGTTATGCAAGCATTAAAAAGATGTATGTTTCATGCATGACACACCATACTGGAAGGTGGTATGACTGGGCCCTGCAGTGGCGGGTGCTTAGAATTGCAGTAGAAAGAAAACAACTGGCCCTCATTTTTTCAAAAAGCTGGACGAAGTCTTGGACGGAAAGAATGTGTTTGGCTGGTTAGCTAAATACTGTTCTAAGTAATTTTACTTAACATGCTCGTGAAGCCTAGGAAGAGAATGTGAGTTATGCCTGTAGAGAAAATCAACTCATCAGTGACCTGTTCATTGTGTTTAAAATAATTCAATATGGGTTTTGTTAGGATCTGATCTAAATCTGATTTAAAACAAAAACATTCGAGATGTGTAAGCAGAGGCCAGTTCTAAAGGAGTAAACTTTCTAAAGGGAAGAGGAAGGATGGCTTCCTAAAGTCACCTTTTATGGAATTCTTTTCTTTGATTTAAAAGATCAAAGTAAGTTCAAAAGATGTCCTTTGAAGTTTCTGTTTTATGGATGAAAAAACTGCAGTTCTCCAAGTTTAGGTACTGATGAGTGTGTGGAGGTATTTGAAAGAAATGTGTCCTAACATGGTTCACTTTTCTACTTTACAAATATGGGAAGGGGCATTTAGATGTAAGAAAACTACTTCAGAAAATAATGTTGCCTAGAATATTTGATTCCTAATAAGTTTTGAGAAGAATTTGGGGTCATACCAAAAAATAAAAAATAGAAATTAAGCATGGTATGTTGCTCTGAAAATCCTTTGCATAACCTGCGGTCTTTTGCTGAATTTTTACAAGTATTTTATTGCATCGGTGAATGGTAAAATTCTATAAATTCATTGTTTATATGTATATTTATTTGCATGTATAGTCATAAATTGGCCAAGTCGGTTTAATACATCTTGAGATGTATAATGGAGATACATGTTGAGGTGATTTTTTTTTATCAATATCTTAGAACATTTCAAAACTGATATTTTGTATTCAGAATGATGTTCCAATGTATTATGTGGGGAGCGACTTGTCATTAATTTGGTAAACTACAAAGAAATGGGTTACAGGGATGATTCTTGAAATGCTTTATAGAAATATGGTAAGAACTCATTGACATTAATTTCTATTTTATACATTTTTTATCTTTTTGACTTGCTGGACTGAAGTGTCTGTTCTTTACTGTGAAGAAAAGCATTTCTAAAGCAAACTGAAAAGCAAGGGAAATATGTTTCTTTTTCATTAACACCAATAAAATCTTAAGCACCCCTCCAAGTAATTTATTAGCCCATTTGCATGCAAATATTATGATAGGAAATGATTGTTCAATACATAGCTAGTTCTAGTGGTGGTAATAGTGTATGTGTTTGAAAGTAATAAAACTGCATTTCTGTTGAACTCCTTAAGATTGACCAAATCATCAGGTCAAATGATCCTTTCGCGGTAAAAGCAAATTCATCAAATTTAACTTTTCACCTTTTTCTAATATAAATTGTTAGAATTTTTTTCTCAGACAATGTCCTTAAATAGGTAATGAGGTTGATATGTGTTGCTTCATTTTCTGGCAGGGGAGCTGCCTAGAGTTAGATTTCTATAGTGCTTCCAGTTAAAGAGTGACATTGTTTCATTATTATTCAGTGGTCTCATATAAGAACAGTAGCAATCATTTGTTATTGCTCAAAAGATTGAAGTCGAAAAAAGGAGACCCAGCCCTTTGCTGTCCCCCTAGATGCTTTTTTCATTGAAATCCCCCTTTCCCTATTAATTGTCTTTATTGCTTGTTTATCACATAAATTCAATTTTCTGATCAGGTGATCAAAAAACCTAAATTAAGTACATAGTTTTAAAAAACTTGTTTTGCTAATAAGCCTCTGAAAAGTAGTTTTGGTCGGTAAGTTTATATTTGATTAAGTAACTTCTTCAACTTTTAAAATGTCTCAGCTCAAAAATTTGTAGTATTGAATAATTGAAATATCTTTCAGTTTTAACCATATTACTTGATTAAAAGAAATCAAACCATAGAAATGGAAAACATAATAGGCACTACATCCAATCAAGAGTAGAATTGCCCAGTGAATATTTAATTATGTCAACTGGATGTCTTTATATTAATTCATAACTTTAAAAGATTGTTACCTGTATTAGAAAGAAATTTGAAATAAAGTGGAAAATGATATTGATTCCCTATAACATTTCAATAGGTTTGTGATGAAAACTGACCTATGAAAATAAATTGCTTTGAAAGATTAATAATTTGGGGGACATACATTCTAAGTATTTTTATGCTGCATTTAAAATGTTATAGATGTATTGTTCATCTGATCAGTGTTTAAGCATCAATCAGCCCTGAAAACTTGAATTGCATTCTGAAACATAATTGCACTGACTCATTTACCTCAGATGTTACTGTTTCTTCTTCATGATTTACACTGTTTTCTTCTTAAATGCAAAAGGATATGACTTTTCTTGAAAAACAGACTAAGTGAAAGAAGCTAGACACCAGAGGCCACATATTCTATGATTCCATTTATATGAAATACCCAGAATAGGCAAATCCATGGAGACAAATCAGATTAATGGTAGCTAGGGGCTGGGGAAGTGACAGCTTCATGGGTCCTGGTTTCCTTTTGGTAATGAAAATGAACTAGAACCAGGTACTGTTGATTGCACAGCATTGTGAATGTACCGATTGCCACTGAGTTGTACAACTGTGACAGTAATTGGCTTCAATGTCAATGTTCATTTTTCACCTTTTATGTTTCCTTATGATTCCTTGTGGCACGTCTCAATTTAATGGTTCGTATTTAATATCATGCTTTGAAAAAATTATATAATTTTCAGGATTATTTTTTATAGTTTTATACTTTGTTTTCCTTTTAAAGAGAAAATACATTGATGTGATAGATAAGACTTAATAAATTGAACTAATGTATACATTTTGTATTCTTTTGTATTGTCTTGTGGGAAAAAACATTCGAATCTTGCGATTGGTAGGTACTTCAATAGTTATTTATTTTCTCGTGTTAAAGTTGGAGAAATCGAAGCTTAGTTTCTCAGGGTGTTTACTCAACAATCATTTATGGAACTCATGCCTGGAAACACAGGAATTACAACTTCTTCCCTCTCCCCTTTCCCTACTCCTCCCCTCTCTCTCCCATTCTTCTCGCCCTCCTACTCTACTTCTGGTAACTTCTGGTAACTTCTGGTAACTTCTGGTAACTTGCCACATACATGGACAAATGGACAAGTTCCAGAGAAGGGGATGCTCTAGGCAGAGATTCACTTGAAATGGTTCTTCCCATAACTTCCCTAAACACTTTAAAGATAAGTTCTTCAGTACAGTGAAATAAACATGAACAAAAAATTGTTACATGAGGAATGCATTTATTAACAAGTTTACTTCCATGACTTTGGGAAAGAGGAAATTACAGGTTCCCCCCACTATTCAAAGGTAGTGTTCCTGTGAAACCTTTTGCAAACAGAAATGGTGTAAAGCAAAGAAGGAATTACCATTAATTTATGCAGAAAAAATTTTCAGCATTCTGAGACCCCCAAAAATAACCTACCAGATCATACCAAATAATGCATAAAACCTAAAATAAGACTAACATATAGTAAAAGCAGGAATGATCTGATCAATACAACCTGTAAAAGTAGAAATAATGTATGCACAGTGTAGTTTCACTTATTAGAAGCACTGAGTTCTTAATTATAACTTAATGGAACACTATGCTTTGTACATCCACCAGTCCTCTCAAGCAATAGACTTTCCATTTTATCTATTACTGGATGCCACCTAAGAGATCACTTTGCTTCTAGCAGAATTGATACTAACTTGGGCAGCTTTCAGGATTTTTTCCCCCCCTGCTTGTAAATGGTATGAATGGTCAAACACAGGTAAGTTCAATGCAGACACAATGTTTTAATTTTGTTCACAATAATGTGGAAACTCTAATTATGTCTGGTTTGTGTTAAGCATAACACCCTCACGAACTCTTAAGGCTTTTCTGATCCTTAGAACACATCTTGCTAACGGATATACAAATGGAGATAAAGCACAGACCTCACAGATAGAATTCAAAGCCGCAGGGCTTGGTGTCGAGGGCCACTGTCTGCTCCCGACACAGCTGCCTCTTAACTGCTTGCTGCAAAACAAATGCTCAACACTGTTTACACAAAAACGAAAATCTTTGGATTTCTATTCATTCATGGAAATTGGTACTGATGTAGGTCTTTCATAAGAGTGAAGTAGGGTAACATAAACCTTTGAAAATTGGGGTATACCTGTATTTTAAACCAATTATTGTCCACTGTGTTTGTTCTGAGGAGTTGACTTTGGAAAATTGTTGATTGAAATCAATGTGAAAAAATGTTAAATTGCTTTGCAAATAACTGTCCCTCTCATATCATTGGGGGTATATATGCCAAACAAAGTGCCCCAACTTGAATGACAATAAGTATAATTCAATGAACTTAACAGAATGAGACTGACAGTGTAAACTGTCAAAGTAAACATAAAGTAGATAAGGGGAGACTTGCACTCCGTTGGCTTTACTTACTGCAGTGGGGTCCAAAGTCAGAGAGTGTGGGATGAGGGAAAATAATTGTGATACTTCGCACTTGAATGAGTTTGTTGTGATTTTTCACTTTAGTTATTTACTTCAATTATGTCTCTCAGCCTTTACATGGGCTTTTTTCCTTGTCCTAGAATTCCCTCCCCAACTAATTTGCCTCGTAAACTCCAGTAACTGGTGAGGATCCAATTCTGATGTCACATGTTTGGTTTTTGGTTTTTTTCTCTTTCAAACCACCCCAAACCAATGAGTAAGGCTTGTCTATATCCCCCCCCCTTTTTTTTTTATCATAGCTTTTTTCATTATTCATCACACTGCACTGACGTTATCTACTTGCCGGTATCTGTATACTATTATTAGTTTGGGGACCCCCTAGGTACAAATGATGTCTTATTTGGCTTTGAATCCATGCCTAGAAAAGGGCCTAACACAGAGAAGGCATTCAGTAGGTGTCTGTTAACTAATAACAACCATGACTGAATAATTTGTAATGCTGTTTCAGTTAGCTTTTACCGCATAACATGCCACCCCAAAACTCTGTGGCTTGAACCAAATTTAATTAACTCATGATTAGTTGGCAGGACTATTCTGACCTGACTTGACTGATCTCTGCCTGATTGGCTCACACATCTATGGTCGACGGGTGGGTCAGCTGGAGGTTAGATAACGTAAGACAGGCTGATTGATGTACTGGATAGTTGACAGGTTACCGGCTGGGGCGAC
This sequence comes from Mormoops blainvillei, assembly GCA_004026545.1. Taxonomy (NCBI): domain Eukaryota; kingdom Metazoa; phylum Chordata; class Mammalia; order Chiroptera; family Mormoopidae; genus Mormoops; species Mormoops blainvillei. Next base: position 233,409 of record PVJD01001231.1, read on the forward strand.
AGGCATGACTGGGCCACGTTTCTCACCATTCCTAAGGCTAGCCTGGGCTATTTAAATGACGGCAGGGAAAATAGCAAGGGAGTAGAGAGTACGCCCCCAAATGCAAGCCCTTTCCAATCCACTTGTCCCATTTGCTAATGCCCCATCTTCCCAAGCAGTTATAAGGTCAACCCCAGACTCGGGATTGGAGAAATAGACTCTACCTTTCAATAGGTGGAAAAGTAAAGTCATGCAAATGTGTGTGTGTGTGTGCGTGTGTGTGTTAAAAAAATGGGAAAATTATGTCCATTTAAATACCACAAATGTCTGGGCAATTTCCAAATTTGATAGTCCTTCCTCCTTCTTTAGATTTTTTGTGACTAAAATCCCTGAATATTAAAAACTAGGGCCAATTCAAAATTATCTTCTGCCTTTTTTTTTTTCAAATTGAAGAGTGTAAAAAAGTAATGAATTTTGTTCTCCAGAAAATTTACATAGGAATTTCTTGAGAGAAATTCAGTCAGAATGAAAGAATCACATTCTTGAAAGGCCTCTATGTTTAATTCTTTGGGGCTCAAGAGAGGACAAGGAAGTTATCAGACCCTGTAGCTTTTCCACAGTGGTCCTGTGTGAGGCAGAAGGGGTGGTGAGATTTTCCCTCAAGGATGTTTGCTGGAGTAGTATGAAGAAAAAAAAATGCAAGGCTTGCAGTAAAGATACTAGAGCTGGGGAGTGGGGAAAGATTTTGGAAAACACAGGGGCCAGGGTATCTGAGTGGTAGGAGAGGACTGAGGAGGAGACAAAAGGTTGTTTTGAGCAATGTTAATGTAGCTTATCATGTGGAATCCTTTGATGTTTTTTGGGAGGGACAAATCAAGCTTGGAGTTCTTGTTCTGAAACCGCTTTGGCTCCGGAACCATCCTTCCTTGAATCTAACTCAGTGTGGCAACTGAGCCCCACTGAACACAAAAACCGTTCCGTTTAAAATTAGGGTAACAGCCCTGAAGACACAACGTTGCTAAATCAGGAGGCTCTGAAGGTGCGTGATGAGCTGGAGAATTCCATGACCAACGCCCATGAGGGCTCTACTTCTCAGGAGCTGCTTTAGCAGCTGGAAGGGTGGGCGCATCCTTTTGTGTAAAGACAGCAGGGCAGAGAGGAGCCTTGTTGTAGGAAAGTGACTCATTATCCTTTTAATGTTTACAGGACCTGTAGTCAAGGTCCTTCTTCATTGCTGACATTGGTAATTTGTGTATTCTTCTGTTTCGCTTTACTACTTTTTACAGGGGTTTATGCATTTAACATTTTTTTTTCGAAGAATCAGCTTTGACTTTGTTCATTTTCTTCTTGTTTATCTGTTACATGCTATTGGATGTTTTGCCCTCAGCTTTACTGTTTCCTTTGTTTCTGCCTTGTGTTTAATGTGCTCTTTGTTTAACACTTTCTTACCGTGGAAACTTAGAACATTGATTTCAAACCTTTTTCTTTTATAATATATGCATTTAAAGATAGAAATTTCCCTCTAATCATTGCCTCAGTTGTACAGTTTTTATATGTTGTATTTCATTATCATTCAATTCAAAATATTACCTGATTTCCCCTCTGATTCCTTCTCTTATTTAGAAATATTAAATTTCCAAATTGGGGAAATTTTATAGATACTAATTATTACTAATTTTTAATTCTATTGTGTTCAAAGAATATGTTCTGTATGATTTCAACTTTTTGAAATTTTTCATGACTTTTATTTTAGGGGCCAGCCTGTGGCCAGTCTTGATGAAAAATCTGTGTATACTTGGACAGAATGTGGATTCTGCATTTGGAACTCTGTCATTTGCTAAATGTCGCTCACATGTTATATATCCTCGTTGACTTCTTTTGCACTTGCTCTATCAGTGATTGAAAGGGGTATTTAAATCTCCTACTATAATCGTGGATTTATTTCTGTTCTTAGTTCTGTTAATTTTTGCTTGAGATATTTAGAAGCTCATAAGGTGTGTATATTCATTTATTATTACATCTTCCAGGGGAATTAATCCTTTTATCATTATGAAATAAGCACACTTATTTCTGGTAAAAAAGATAGGCTGCGGGAAGGAAATAACATGGAAAATAAAAACCAGGAGGAAGAGGCATCAGGAAGGAGGGGATGAGTGGCTGCTTGCAGTTTTTAAAAGTGATCAGAGAAAGCCTCCTTAAGAAGACAACATTTGGACAAAGACTTGGAGACGGTAGCCAAGCAGCAGTCTAAGGGAAGAGGGCTCCAGGCAGGGAGTAGCGGAGAGTACAAATGTCCCCAGACAAGAGTGTGCCAAGTATTTTCAAGAAATAGCAGGAAAGCCAGTGTGGCTGGAGGGGAGTGAGTGGTGATGGGGAAAACAGTAAGAGAGATGAGGCAGCTAATGGGAGACCAGATCATGCCGAGCCTGGTATGTTTTCGTGAGACTTTGACTTTTACTTTTAGTGAAATGGGGAGTACATTACATGACTTTGAGCATGACTTACTCCTCGCTCTGTATTGAGTATTGGTTGTAATGGAGCAAGGGAGAGAAGCAAGGAAACCTATTTGCAGATTTATTGCAGTAAGTTATCCAGGCACAGAAAGGGGATGAGTTGAGCTGGCGGTCAGCGTGAATCAGTAAAGTGTAACTGAAAAAGAGGAGTCAGGGATGGCATCAGGTCTTTTGGACTACAGAAATAGAACTTTTATCACCATCTTACAAATAGGAAATTAAGATCTAGCTCAGTTCAGTAGTAACTCCCCAGAAAATAAATAACAGGGAAGTTAACATTTAGGGGGGCCTCTGTTAAGAAGAGCTGTGTCTGTCTGTGGCTGTCAGCTAGACAAAGGCTCTGCGAGTCTTTGGTCAAATGGGATGGCAACCCTGAGAGACAGGCTTCAAATGAAACATTTGTGAGGTGGGCAAAGGTGGGCAAAATTGCTTACAAATTAAGTGAATTCTTTAGTTAGTAACAAAAGTGCCTGAAGGTTTTGGAAATACTGCTTTAAAATCCATACAGATTATATTACCATAGATGATAATGGCATTTTTATAGTCAGTCTCGCTGATGTGCTACTACATCATGAATAATCTAAGTGTATTCATGGGAAGTTTTGAAAGTGAACATCATCAAAAATGCTTTTAATGCAGAAACATGACATTAAAATGCTGGTTCTAAGAAGTAGGCATTTTAAGATGTTAAAAAGGTAGCACATGTTAAAATAGGAAAATAGATAATGCAGATAAAGTGAGAAATATTAGCATCAAATTTTTATCATTCAATGGTAATCACACTTAATACTTAAGTTTTTATATCTAGGTGTTTTTATAAACTTTTTTTGCCCAAATGATAGTATACCATAAATATTGTTTTGTGAGTTGCTTTTTTCCAATCAATAATTTCTTTTTTTCCATTTCAGTAAATTTTTGTTTTGCCTACTGCCCAGAACATATTCAATATTTTTCCAATTATTCTGCAAAATGTTCTTTACAGATGATTTGCTCAGTGAAGTATCTAATCCAAGCCCACATATTATACCTTGTTGCTATGCATTTTAAGTGTGTTTTAAACTAACACAATCCCTTTTTTATGACACCAACTTATTGAACCGTCCAGATCAAACTTCTGTGAGAACCATCTCTTGCCTTTGACCACTTCCTTCATCAGTTTTTTTCTGCATCCCTGGTATTACCTGACAACAAAATTAAATCCAATTAATCATTTTTGACTAGACTACATCTTAGTAGATATTGTACTAAGGAGTGCCTTTAATACTTTTTAAAAACATAGGATGATGGAGGATACAAATAACATGAAAAATTATACATCCAGTTATTTCAAATCTCTGACATAACCATCAGACTCAACTTGATATTTATGAAATTTTTCCTTTTATCATAGCAACTCAAGAGAAGTGAAAGGTCAATTTGAGTTTTATAATCTTTGTTTTTCTTTTTTCTCTCTCTAGTAAAGGTGCACATGGGCAATGAAATAGTAAAATGAACAGCATCAGAAAAAAGAGAAGAACAGTAAGAGGCCTGTCATTCACAAATTAGATAAAACCTCTAAGTAACATATATTAGAGTAATAAGCACAGATACATTTCTTTCACTTTTTAAAATTTCAATATATGGGGGTGACATTATTGAGTATGTCAGAATAAGAACCTCAAGTAACTTTTTTTTCTATAAAAGCAATGAAAATACTGGCAAATATAGTCAAAATTAACATTTTTATAACTGAGAAAATTAACCAAAAAATCCAGGGAACATTTATTCAAGAAAATGGCTAAATCGCAGTAAGAACAGCAAACTTTGGGACATTACTTTTGTGTGTCTGTGATTTAATTTTTATTGTAATTTTTTCCCATTACCATTTAGTCACCCTATACTCTTCCTCCTCCCAGCCATCACCACACTGTTGTCCATGTCCCTGAGTCTTTTTCCCTTTTTGCTCAATCCCTTCACTCCCCTATCTTACCCCTCCTTAGCTGTCATCCTGCTCTCTGTCTGTGAGTCTGTCTCTGTTTTCCATGTTAGTTCAGTTTGTTCATTAAATTCCACATATGAGTGAAATCACATGGTATTTGTCTTTCTCTGACTGGATTATTTCACTTAGCATAATGATCTCCACATCCATCCATGCTGTCACAAAGGATAAAATTTTCTTCTTTTTTTACAGACAAGTAGTATTCCACTGTATAAATGTCCCATAGCTGTTTTATCCACTCATCTACTGATGGACACTTGGGCTGCTTCCATATCTTGGCGATTGTAAATAATGCTGCAACCTAGGGATGCTTATGTTCTTTCCAATTAGTGTTTTGGGTTCCTTTGGATATATTCCCAGAAGTGGGGTTGCTGTGTCAAAAGGCAGATCCATTTTTAATTTTTTCAGGCATCTCCATACTGCTTTCCACAGTGGCTTCACCAATCTGCCTTCCCACCAACAGTGCAAAAGGGTCCCCCTTTCTCCACATTCTCACAAGCACTTGTTGTATGTTGATTTATTGATGATGTCCATTCTGATAGGTGTCAGGTGGTATCTCATCGTGGTTTTAATGTACATTTTGCTGATGATTAGTGACCTTGGGCATTTTTTCATATGTTTATTGGCCATCTGAATGTACTCTTTGGAGAAATGTCTATTCAGGTCCTTTGCCAATTTTTAAATTAGATTGTTTGTTGTTTTGGTGTTGAGTTTTGTAAGTACTTTATAAATTTTGGATATTAACCCCTTATCAGATGTATCAGCAAATCTGTTCTCCCATTCTGTGGGTTGCCTTTTTATGTGGTTGATTTTTTTCCCTTTGCTGTGTAAAAAAATTTTATTTTGATGAAATCCCATTTGTTTATTTTTTCTTTTGTTTCCCTTGCTTGGGGAGATATATCTGATAAAATATTGCTATGAGCAATGTCTGAGATTTTGCTACCTATGTTTTCTTCTATGATTTTTATGGTTTGGGTCTAACACTTAAGTCTTTGACCCATTTTGAATATTCTTGTGTGTAGTGTAAGAAGGTGGCCTAGTTTCATTTTTCTGCACATGCCTGTCCAATTTTTGCTTTGGGGCATTTTAAATTTACCCCAGTCCTATCTCCCTTCCCCAAGCTCCATGGAAATCTAGAAAACCAACAGCTTGCAATCATGGTGAAAATCAGCAGCCGTGCGGTGACCAGGGGGGTGGAATGGGTTTGGAGGCAATTCAAAGTCCCATTCTCAGAGAAATGTAATTATTTAAACTATCTGGTAGCTTTCTGGCAAACTCCCCTTGTAATGCATGTCTTTGTTTGACTTGATTCAGACCTCACCTGATGTAAACTGTCTTTATCCAGGGACATTTATTGAAAATAATCAGTGGTGATTGTTTAACTTTGCAGCTCTGTGTGGCAGTGATGATGGTTGGGGCAAAAAATAGTCTAATGAAAAATTTAAAAGGAAAAGCTGAGGAATGCTATGTCCATAGGGGGCTTTGCAAAGCTCTGACATATTGTTGGAATCTGTAAGATCTGTGAATCTGTGTTCACATGCAGGGCTGTATGCATGCTGGGACAGACCTGAGAAAGCTGTAAGCCCTGTCTGGCCTTGAGGCTTTATGCAGGAAGGCTGCAATGAAACCATGTTCCAACACACACATGGGGACATTTGAGAGAGAATGAATCCTTCAGAGAGAACCTAGACAGTAAATCAAATCCACAAGAAGAAAAAGAGAGTGCTAGCAAGAGTAACTACAAAGGTTCAATAAAAGACAGGATAAGCATAATTCTTGCTTGCAACTTCTTTTTCCTCCTAAAGGATAACTGTATAAAACAATCATTAGAAATGTGTGTTTGTGGGCATACAATGTATAAAGATATTATTTATATAAAATAACTACACAATGTAAAGTGGAGGGAAAGGAGATATATAGGAGCACAGTTCTTAAGTATGCTTGATATTAAATTGGTATGAATCTGAACCAGATTGATATAAATTAAGATATTTCCCCCCCTCAAGTCTTTCCTATCAAATTGCTGTAAGCCGAATGGCTGAAAATAATAGGAATTTATTTTCTCAAAGTTCTGTGACACTGAAGTTTGAAATCAAAGTGTTAGAACGGCCACACTCCCTCTGAAGTCCCTAGGGGAGAGTGCTTTCTTGCTTCTCAAAGCTTCTGGTGGCTCCTGACAATCCTCGTAATTTCTTGGCTTGTAGCTGCATCACTCCAGTTCCTGCCTCTGCATCCCATGGTCTTTGCCCCTGTGTCCATGTCAACAGGTCCTCTCCTCTTCATGTAACGATGCTAGTCATTGATTTTAGGACCCACCCTCACCTAGTCTGACATCATCTTTGCTTATCAATGGCTAAACAGAATTTGCTACAGTCATACAATGAAATGTTATTTGCCAATAAAAAGAATGAAGTACTGATACATTGTATGACAGTTGAACCTTGAAACTTGGTGCTATGTGAGGGATCCAGACACAAAAAGCCATATTTTGCATTATTGCACTTACGTGAAATGTCTGGAACAGGCAAATACACAGAGAAGGAAAAGTTGATAGGTAGTTTCTAAGGGCTGGGGTAGAAGGAATATGAGGGGTTACTACTTGTGGGCATGGAGTTTCTTTTGGGGGTGGTGAAAATATTTTGTGAATGTACTAAAGAGCAGTGAATTTTATACTTAAAAAGGGTAAATTATATGGCATAAGCTATGTCTCAGTTTAAAATGTTTAATATATAAAATTCACAGAGTTCAATGTCAGTAACCTAAATAGGGTTTTGAAATTTTCGCTTATGCTTTGGTTTGTCTTCTCTTAATTTGATCATCAATGCTGTATTGTTACACACAGAAATATTCAGAGCATTAATCTCCTTTATGTCCTGCAGAGTAGATCTGCCACTAATTTCCTCATTTATCTTTGCTTTCTTCGGCATTAAAAGTTTATCCATGTGTAAAATTAAAAATAAACAAAATGGATTACAAAATCACAGCTCGTAAGCACTTTTAATAATTCATAATCATGCAGCAGTAAACGGTTCAGCAATGATAGTCACCCATTAATGAGTGGGGCACTGAAATAGATCTGGGTTATTTGCCATTCTATTCGTGTTGACTCTAACATCTCCTCCTTTCTTCCCCACTCAATCAAACATTTCTGGAAATGATGTTTGTATAGGGATGAACTTTAGATGGTGCATTATTGACAAACTTTGGATCTTGGACACTAACAGAAAATCAGTTACGAGAGACACAGGAGCTGAGAACCTGAAAACAAGGCAAGTCTTAGGTTACTGAAATGCTTACCTCCTAAATTCACATCCCGAAAATAGTGCCTTTTTATTATATTTACATTGCCACCGCCCACCATTATTCTGCTCTGCTTTCGCCTTTGATCAGTGCTTTTTTGGAGTTGCAGGTGCCACCGTAGGGAGGTGGGTATAATGTGGGCCCCTAGGAACTCCTGGTACCAAAGGTTGTGTGGGGACTTTTAGCTCATTGTTCTCTTTGAGTGCTGATAAACCTGAATGCCAAAAAAGTGGTTTCTAGACAAAACACTAAAGGGGATGCAGAGCTACTCGGCTACTCTGTATTCCGTAACTTCTCAACAGGGAGGCTTACTTCTGATGTCACAGAGAACGGAGACCTCAGCAAGACAACCCAGCAATTTTCTACCCACAATTATCCAGATTTTTCTGCCTGTCCTCATCTTTACTCCTTTTTTCTTTTTAAAAATATTTATTCCTACTTGATTACAAAGTTAATCTCTTGCACTAGGTCTCTGGAGTCCATCTTTCTCTCCTCTCCCTTAGGGGAAATAAGCTCCATCAATCAGTATTTATTGCTTTACACATTTAAACTCTACATCAATACTAACTTTCTCTCAACAAGTACAATAAAAATAATTACTTTCTATGTCTTAAAATAACAGAAACCTCCCTGTGTGCTTCATTGCCCGCTCTTCACTGCCGTCCTCTCTTACCTCTGTCCCATCATGTCTCTTGGGTCTTCATACCAAGCCTCTTGAAAAAGTAGCTTACTCTCACTCTGTAGCTCATGTCTCATTCACCAGCCACCTTGGACAATTTGATGTGCTCTGGAACAATGGCAACGAAACCGCTCTCAGAAGGATAAGAGAAATGGCAAGAAATGGCAAAGCACTTGAAAAAATAATGAAAGAAAACTTCTTTAATTTGGTGAAGGAAATAGACATGCAAATCCAGGAAGCACAGAGAGCCCCAATCAAGATGGTTGCAAAGAGGCCCACTGCAAGACACATCATAATTAAAATGGCAAAGGTTAAAGGTAAAGAGAGAATCTTAAAAACAGCCAGAGAAAGGTAGTTATTTACCTGCAGGAGACTTCCAATAAGACTGTCAGCTGATTTCTCAAAAAACACTTTGCAGGCTAGAAGGGATTGGCAAGAAATATTCAAAGTCATGAAAAACAGGGACCTACAGCCAAGATTCCTCTACCCGAAAATGATATCATTTAGAATCGAAGGGCAGATAAAGAGCTTCCCAGACAAAAACAACCACAACCACAACAACAGCAACAACAGCAACAAAACAAAACCTAAAGGGATTGATCATCACCAAGCCATTATTACATGAAATGTTGAAGGGCCTTATTTAAGAAAAAGAAGATCAAAACTATGAACAATAAAATGGCAGGAAATACATATCTATCAACAGTTGAATCTAAACAGCCAACGAAGCGAACAAGAAGAACAGAGAGAGACAGAATCATGGATATGGAGAGTGTTTTGATGGTTGCCAGATGGGAGGAGGATGTGGGGGAATGGGTGAAAAGGTGAGGGGATTAAGAATTACTAATAGGTAGTTACAGAGTAGCCATGGGAATGTAAAATGAGTATAGGAAGTGGAGTAGCCAAAGAATTTATACGCATGACCCATGGACGTGAACAATGGTGGGAGGATTACCCGAGGGAGCGGGGGTGCTGGGTGGAGGGAGTAAAGGCAGAAAAACTGGGACAACTGTAATAGCATAATCAATACAATATAATTTTTTTAAAAATCTAAACTTCTTTTACACTCCACAGTGATTGACCCAATTGTCTTCCAGTTAACATCTCCTGGATGGTCTGCAAGTACCACAGTTTAACGTGGACAAGGCTTCCTCATCTTTTTCAAAAGCTCTCCTTCTATCTACAAGAACGTTGTTGTTGATCAGCTCTTAGCAACACAGATGCCAAGGCTACCCCAGCCCTCCTCCCGCTTAGTTGCACCTTTGATGGAATCGAGTCCAGGAGGTGCTTTAGTTCCTTTGATTCTCAGAGAGACATTCGTGAGGCAGATAAAACTTCTTCTTACTAGTAGACTGCTTTTTGTAGCATAATCTGACTCCTTTCTCTGCTTTGTCGAAATCTAAGATTTCTTCTTTGAATATCCTAGTTTGGCATGGGCTGGAGTGTTGAAGGGATTAGTGGGAATGGAGTGTGTGAGTGTTTGTGTGTGTGTGTGTGTGTGTGTGTGAGTACCATTAAATGAAAAATTTTGAGGAGAATGGAAAAATTTTTATTTTGTCACATATATAATATAAAAATAACTATTTATTTAAATATCTATTTATCTAGAGGTATAGATAGCTATTGAGCATCAAAAAATTTTTGAACTTATCAAGCACGAATGTAATAAGTTTACATTATGACCACATTGCCAGCTCCTGACGATCGACATTGCTAAATAATTTTATTTTCTAAAACTTATTAAACTGTGTGTCATCATCGGCCTGTCTGCTTGTCCAGAATTGCCACAGATATTGATTATAAATAACCACTGGCTTAAGAGTAATAAATCCAAAGATTTTACCACTTACATATTTAAGTAAAAAAATAAAATTGTTCACAATTTACCGATTTGTACAAGGAAGAGTTCAAATATATCTTTGATCCTAACATTATTTACTTGTTACAACATTTTCATTTATTCAATGGCTTTTTTGCTTTGATACTAAACTATCAAAGTGTTAGAAAAGATTAGCAATTATATGGCCACATTTATTTAATGTCATATATACTTATCATGATGCAAAAAGTGATTATGTAGTTAGGAATTCAAGATGAATCAAGAACAAAATTAGCCTTATGACACTGAGAAGGGGAATTACTGTCTATTCATTGCCCATTACCCTGTGAGGTAAGTGGGACAAATACTGTTGTCATTGTCCCTATTTTGAAGATGATGCGACTGAATTAATACCATAAGAGGTGAGAATTCTTCAGTAGGAAGTCTCACTGGTAAGAAGTACTCCCCAGAGTACTTCAGCGATACTCAACCATCCTCTGCCTTTCCTTGTCAGTTGTCAGTCTAGTTATCTTTCCTTTGCGGATTTCCTTCTTTTTTCTCCACCTTCTTCTAAGATAAACTCCTTGTCATTGGTGCTCTTAGTTTTCATTGTTCCAGATCTAGGTATGGATTTCTTACTTACCTTGTTTGGGATTCATCATAATTCTTGAATCTGTGAGTCTCTCCAGAAGATGTACTGTACATGGTATCAAAGAAATGTGAACCATAAAGAGGAGATGTAAGAAAGAAAGGGGTTTAATTTATTATAAGATAAGAGAAATAGCATAAGTGACCCAGTAGAAAGAAAATTGGTGATGCCCTCGGGGTTGGGGGAGAGACTGGTTGCAGTGATGACCTTGGGTAGATGCCAGGAGGTGAGATCTGCAGAGAGGGGGGAGTTGTCCTGCAGAGGAGGGCTGACACCTCCTGTGAGTGAGGGAAGGCAGAGTGTATGAGTCCACGTGTGTTTTGCTGGGTAGAGGTAGAGGTGAGACCTCATAGACGTTCCTTTATGATTATTTTTATATATTCAACAACAATTTCTTCACATTTGCTTCTTCCTATGATGCTATGCAGGTTGCCATGAGAGAGCAATTTGGGTCATTACCTCCCAGGGGTCATTTGGTGACTGCTAGAAACATATTGGTTACACAACTGCAGGAGTACAACTGGTATCTCGTGGGTAGAGGCCTCTGATGCTGCTACACATCATATGACACACAGGACAACCTCACAAAATAAAGAATGAGGTGACCCAAAATGTCAGAGGAGCTGAAGCTGAGAAACCGTGGTCTAGAGTAGCGATAATGAACCTTACCCTGAAGGGCGAGATAGGCAGCATTTCAGGCTCGGAGGCCGTTTGGTTTCCGTGGCACCTACTCGGCTCTGCTGTGTGTAGTTGAAAGCGGCCGTAGATGCTACACAAACGAGGGGACCTGCTTGTGTTCCAACAAACCTCATTTACAAAAACAGGCAGGTGGACCAGTTTGCTGACCCCTGATCTAGTGGAGTCCTTTCCTTTTTCTCTGAACACCAGAGAAACAGAAGCAGGATTTGGACTAATCCTAGGTGGTAGCCAAGATTAAAACCTTTGCACTCCTGAGGAATATCGATTGGTGACCTGTACCTGGTGGGTTCTTAGTGAATGCTTTTAAACCCGGACTTAACCTAACTTTTTAGCTCGAACATTAGATGTCCTCCCGTCGTTTTTCTCTCTGGGGTGATCTAGTAGTCGTGGTTCCTACCCACATTCTTCTGACCTCGGGCTGTTCATCTCTGCTTTTTCCTGTGACTGCTGTGGTCTCACCCCTCTCTCCTCCGTCCTATTTGTGCTCTTACACACACACCCCCCACACACACAGCCAAAGGACATTGAAAGATCATTATTTGTTGTCTCTGGTTTATTTTCTTCTATTATTATTAATCAGCACACACATATACTAAACAGAGCACTTTTTTTTTTTTGGCCATCTTCTTGGGGAAAAAATACCAAAACCTCTCTAATTCTACTTAAGATATATCAATCCCAGACCTTATGATATTATAATTTAACCAAATTTATCAGTCACTTAAAATCAAATCTTCACTGATCAGGCATTGAAATAATATTCCTTTTGCAGAACTATACAATTAAATTTATTCCTTGGCAGTTTTCAGAAATAAAAAAAAAATGCTCTCCAGAATCTCTTTTTAAAAGTGATATAAGTTTCTCAGAAATCTGTCATTCTTGGTTTTGAGACACTAAGTAATATTGTCTAGAGTTTCCTTTGTATGTTATCTTTAACTGTGCTAGCAATGAAAGAATCATATCTAGGGTACTAGGGCATTTTTCTTGATGTTTTTAATATTTTCTCCTAAAGATGTGGCTTGTGTTCCATTTGGGAACTTATATATGAATTCACTATTGAAAAAATTTTCTTTATACCATAGTAATTAACTTTGTATTTATTTTCACAAAACTAAAGTTTAACAAATTTGGATCTTTATAGCATTACCCCTTTTCCCAGTAAAGAATAATTTTTAATATGCTGTGAAGGAAGAAAAACAACTAACACAGTTCGACCATTTTCAAAAGAATTTGTTATGAGTTAAAAACTCAGAAAGATAAAAAAAATATAAAGGTAGGCCAGAGGGTATGAAGATCAGAGAAAATGATGATTAACTTATGGAAATTAAATAAAAAGGAAAAAAATAGAAAAGAAAAAAATTCCTATGCATGATGGACAATGAGAAGAACAATGAAAAATAATTTTTAAAACTTCTACTTTTAATGCATCTTGAAAAGGTCAGGTTCACAGGAGCATAATTTCAATGATTTTACATTTTCTGCTTCAAAATAATATCAAACTCATACAAGTTGAGATAAAAATTCATCCACCAAAGTGAACTTCTGTTATAGCAAAAATTAGATGGACTTGAGAGGCAACTAGAAAAATAAAATTTTACCTCTGTGAATTTGGGGATTAAATTCCTCCTAGTTGATCATCTACATTATCCTACTAATTGATACATATTTTTCTAAATTAATATTGTTTAAATTGACTTCCCAAGAATATGAAATGCAATATTTATTTTCAAATAGCATTTATTTTTTTCTACTTCTTAGATTAAGTCAACTTCTTGGGTGCTTAAATATTAATAATTTAAAATGTTTTAGTTTAATAATATATTTTCAAGAAAAATAGAGCTTCTGTTTTTTTAAAGTGGGCCCCCAAATCTCTGCTTACTTGTTTTTGAATTGTTTTGATAACCTAATATTACCAAATCTCAGTGCTGTATTTGCTGTCTTGATTAACTTAACATCACTTAAACTGTAGCATGTTATATGAGGTAACAAAATTGAAGTCTTTTTCTTTCTACCTTTTTATTGAGTTTATGGGGTGACACTGGTTAACAAAATTATACATGTTCAGGTAGCCGGTTCCATAAGACATCATCTGTACACTGTATTGTGTGTTCACCACCCCAAATCAAGTCTCCTTCCATCACCACTTATCGCCCTTATACCCTCCTTTACCGCCCCCATTCCCCTCGCAGCCCAGGAATCACCACGCTGTTGTCAGTGTCCATGAGTTTTTTTCTCCAAATATTTTATGTGAAAGTATAAGGGCTTTTGAATCGAATAGCCTTGAGTTCAAATATTGGTTCAACTGCTTATTAACCTGGAACATAGGATGAATTTACTTAACCACTTGAACTTCAGTAGGTTAACCAGTAAAATGAAATTATAATTTCTAGTTACCAAACTTTAAGGGGTTTTATTAGATATAACCAAAGCTTGAAGTTCAGTGAACACCACCATTAAATGGTCTTTTCTATTGTTATTACCAAACTCTTTGAGAAAGTCCAACTGTTTCTGAAGCAATTAGACTTTTCCCTAAACATTTTTGCTTTTATATTCAGGTATTTTGCTTATCTAAACAATGAGATGTATTATAGACTGTTCTAGATAAACAAATGCTAACCCTGTGAAATTGCTTTGTGTCTAAAATAGTTTTGTTCTGCATATTCTGTTCTTCAAATTTCACACTTTCAGCTTTCCAAGTACAAATTGTCAAATAGGTTCTATGGAAAACAGAATTGTTTTCTGAAGTCAGTAAATACAAGGGAAGTTAGTAAAATTTTTCCTATTTCATCTTTTCCCCATGGTTACTTAGCAACAAGCAAAATCTCCTTGGAATACGTAATTACCATTGAGATTTGTGTCTATTGCTAAATTGAAGATCAAATAGCAGTCACAATTTCCCTAAAGGGCGCAGTGCAAATCTAGTTAATATTATCTCATTGCCACTGAGAGACCAATGTTTTCTCCTTCCTGTTTAGGAATATCATTATGTGGTATTAGTTATGCATAATAAATTCATAATAAAATCTCTGGGACTGGGACTAGGGCTGCAAGCAGCACTGTGTCTTGTAGCCAACCACCCTTCTATAATGCTTAATACAAGCCAGTGCCCCAGAGCGCTCCTCGGTGCTTTCGGAACTCACGCATAGAGTGCGACACGAATAAGGTTAACAGTACGTTTTGGTTTGCTGGGAAGGATCTAGTTTACATCTCTTGTAAATCAATTAAAATCAATCAATTAATGATTTTAACACCTCTCTTCATTCTCAAAATTGACTTGCTTTCAACAATAAATTGCATGGTCACCCTGGAATTGAAAAATTTGGAGGCAGACCTAAGGAGATTCAAGAAGACTAGAGGCATAGGAAACAGCCTCTGTGAAGAAATGACTAAAGGAATTGGTCTGTTTCTTCACTGCAGAAAAGAGAATACTTAGGGAGATGCTTACATACAGGAAATGTTCTAAGAAGAAAAAAATGTCTCTGACTTCTTTCCTACCCAGAGCTGCATAGAATGAATGAAATACTCACAGTGGAGATGTACTGTGTAGGAAGTAGAGATTAAGAAGATGTACACACTGGACTGTCCCCCTGGTAAATGTTATTGATTCCTATGTTAAATATTCTGTAAAAAAACAAATAGAATATGAAGATATTTTATGTTCAGAAATTCTACTTCTAGGTATATGAGGTCTGTCCTGGAAAAGTCCAACCATTGTTAATATAATGAGAACAGTTTGTATGACAACAATGTAACCTGGCAGCCAAGGCGAGTGGACTGGAATGTGCACGTGTGAACAATGAGTGATGACTTCATTGTAGTAGTCAGTGGGGGTGGTAGATGCTGTTGAGTGAGCATGTGTACTGTGTGGCCATTGCATTCAAAATGACTGAGCAAGTAGAGCAACGAATCTGCATCCGATTTTGGGTTAAGCTTAAACATTCTTCCATGGAAACTATTCAGATGATTCAGAAGGTTGAAGCTATAGGTTACTGGTGATTGGCAGCTTCATCACGACAACACACCCTCTCATTTGTCACAATTCGTGAAGAGTTTTTAGTGAAACATCAAATTACCCAGGTGACTCAGCCCCACTAGAGCCCAGATTTGGCGCCCTGCAACTTCTGGCTTTTCCCAAAACCGAAATCACCTTTGAAAGGAAAGAAATTTCACACTGTCAATTTGTGAGGTCCCAACTATGTGAGGTCGTAAAGTGTCTACTTTGAAGGGGACTGAGGTGTCATTGTCCTATGTACAATGTTTCTTGTATCTCATGTCTTCTTCAATAAATGTCTCTATTTTTCATATTACATGGCTGGATGCCTTCTGGGGAGAGTTTAGAAAAGGTATATCCTAGAAAACTTGTGCTAATGTACATCAATATATACATTTATTAACCAGGCTGTTAATAACTTTACTGTTTGTAATAGAGCCTAGTGAAAATAACTCATGTGTCTATTAACAGTAAAACTTATGGTATACTCAAATGATGAAACATGCTATCAATAAAAATAATTGACCCATATATAGTCACATGCCACCATGTGTATGTTTCAAAGACATAATGTTGAGCAAAAGACATTACAAAAGCATACATGCAGTAAGGCTTCACTTATGTAAAATTCAAAAAATAGGTGAAACTTATTTTCTTAGCATGAGTGCCCCAAAAGGGGATTTTAAATGAAGGATTCAAGCTCAAGTATTAAGTTGAAATGTGAAACCACTGATATGGAATCATTTTTGACCTACAAAACAATGGCAAGTATGGTTCAATCAAATAGTTTATTTGGAAGGGGAAGGGAAGTAGGAGTAGACCTGGGGAAACAGATAAGGATGGAAGCAAATAGCATAGGTGCATTTTCAAGCCAGTTACCACTGTGAATAATTAGAGCTTAATCCCATGTGGGAGACTCGAGGGACCCAGTAAAACACCTGCACCATAATTAATTTCTGTGGGGCAAAGAAACTGAGGTAGTTATGCACCATTTCCTGTCAGTTTTTATTGGGGAGATGTGCCAGGGTTTGCAGAGATGCCACACAGCAGTACTGTCTACCTCAAATATATCTATCTGATGAGATCCATTGGGACATATGTTCCCAAGCAATGTCATTTGTACCGCAGGCTGGAGCTGCTACAAGCCCCTTTTTTTTGTTCTGGGCCCAATCCCAAGTGGTAGTCTTCCAAGTTACCCAGGGAAGGGGTTTGAGGCAATGTTCCCAAGTGCTGTACATGTTCCACAAGATCCAAAGAGGATAAATAATGTCCGTGCTTCTTTCTTAGTTTTAGGAATTGCAAGGCGTGCTAACTTGTCCTTTACTCTCAAGGAGATATGCTGGCGTCCCCTGACCACTGAATCTTTAAAAACTCTGTTAGTGTTCCCTGCCCCTAAATCATTCAAGGGATTATTTGTAAGACTCTGGTGTGTTTTTGCCTTACTAGGGCATCCAGAGTATTGCAATTTCTTCGGACTCAGTTCCAATTATTATGCCCTCAAATATAGTGGCTTGGTGTGATGTTCTGAGAAATATCCAGATGACTGAGGTTCCTATGGACTATGTTGTGCTCAAGAGGAGAAAAGTTATCGTGGTCCTGGGAAGACTGTGATGTAGTCGGCCTTCGATCTACCGTGATCTACGTGGTTTTTTGCATGGGCCAGGCTGGTGAATTAAATGGAAATACAATGGGGACATCAAACCGTTGCTGCTTCATTTGAAACGTGAACTTGGTTATTACTTTATGCATTGAGTTTTCCATCCAAAATATCTTCAAAAAGATCATGGTATGATCCAGTGTCAAATTTGAAAACTTCTTGTGTGCAAGAAAAGCAAGGAATCAATGGAGTATAAATTCTATACTATTGAAGCAAATGTTTATCTTTGGTGGAAAGAATACGATTGCATGTTTTTTTCTTTTTTAAAAAATTGAGGTAACATTGGTTAATAACAAGTTTCTTACAAAGCTATATCCAAGTGCTTTATGGGACCTGACCAAGATTGCCAGGAGGATGAAGCAGAGTTCCTTTGTTTCCGAGATACATAGAAAGGGCTTGCTTATCACATGCTTATCACATGCCAAGTGATGCAACCAAGGGCATGAGAATCAATTGACAATAGATACATGAGATGATTTTTGGACTTCAGTTCTGTTTCATTGGTCTAAATGTCTGTCCTTGTGCCAGTACCACACTGTCTCATTGTAGCTTTGTATTAAGTTTTGAAATTGGAAGGTGTGTATCCTACAACTTTGTTATTTTTCAGGATTATTTTGGTTATTTTGGACACCTTGCATTTCCATATGAATTTTAGAATCAGCTTGCCCGTTTCTGCAAAATAGGTAATTAGAGATTTGATAGAGGTTGGATCAAATTTGTCAATCATTTTTGGGACTATTACCATCTTAAGAATATTAAATCTTCCAATCCTTGAACATAAGGCGTCTTTGCATTTATACAGTTTAATATCTTTCAACAATGTCTTATAGCTTTCAGTATACAAGTCTTGCATGACTTTGGTTAAATTAATGTATAGAAATAAAATTGATTTTGTAGATCGATCTCACATCCTGAAAATTTGATGAATTCATTTGTAAGCTGTAAATTGTGTTGGTGTGAATGTGTAAAGATATACTACTTTATAGAAAAATTAGGACCACATTGTCTGACTTCTTTTCCCCCACAGTTTCAGAGAAAGGCTTCTACTCACCTCGGTCATTCAGTGAACATGATGTAGAGCAGGGACACAGCCAACCCAATATGGACATGTGCGTGAGCAAGATATAAGCTCTGGGGGTTATAAGTCATGGGTATTTGGGAGACGTTTGTTCCCAAAGCATAGCCTGATCTTAACTGAATGCACCTAGCATTTCAGTCTTTCCCAAAAGGCTACTTGAAGGGAGTGTAGAGAAAGAGAAAACAATAGGGCATGTTTTACGGGCTGGAAGTTGGGAGGAGGGACTCCTCTCGAGTCAAGGGATATAGGTGTGTAGCTGCTCCCTGGCCAGAGAGGTGAAGAATAGCACCAAGAACAATAGGTCCTTGCTGGGGTGTGTGTAGGAGGTGTGTGACTGTCTACCCGGAAGGTAAAATAACACATAATGCGGTTAAGATTGCTCTTGAACACATTCCAGGCCATACAACTTCTTGGAAAATTCCAAGGCGGGGAGAGTGAGGTTTAAAATGCTGATAATATATGGGACCATTACCTTCAAAGAATAATAGAAGATATTCGGAAAAACCTCTATAGTATATTGTTCGTAAAACCAAAATATCACTGATATTTATTTTCTTGAGGCAAATCACTCTTATTGGTCATGAATCATATATATTCCAGTGGATGTATTAGTGACAACTGAGGTTTTCACACAGTCCTTCAAAAAAATAATTGAGGATGAAAACCATGGAAACAAGGGAAAATATGTCTCTGATAATTCTTCATGTTATAGGAATCTAGATTTATAGGTGAAAAAATAGATGAGAATCTTAAAAAATGGTTTCATAAAAACAGTAGTTTCCTTGTGTAACAAAGAGGCTGCAACACAGAGATCTTTCTGGCTCCTAAAAACCTGCAGTTCCAAATACAATAGCTTTTTAAAAAAATTTTCTAACTTGGGGTAAAGTGGTAAACTCACTATATTAAACTGACTGAATATTAAAGGTATTAATCTGGTGAAATAAACTACATTTTCATTTATTCTATGCAGAAATTTCTAAAGCGAATCATAGAACCAATTGCTACTCAGGTTTGAGACATTCAAACTTAATTAAACCACATAATTTTTTTAGGTGAATTAGTGGCCCTGCAGTGTCTGTGTCAGAGCTGGACAGTTATCAAAAATTAGAGATTCTGGAAAAACAATCTTTTCCTTAAAGCAACAGTGAGTTACATTTCCTAAAAAGAAATTTTCATCTCGAAGACATTTACTTAAAAAAGCAATCTCATGTTCTTGACCTGTACCTCAAGAAGTTTAGATAACTGAGTGAGATTGCTAAATGTATATTAGCCTTGCCATGATTAATATTGTTTTTCTTGTAAGTTTGTGTGGTGCACTCAGATACTCACTGCTGAAGTTATTATAATAATTTACAATGCTCTAATTTCTGTTGTTGTGAAATACCATGACTGAATTCACGTCTTCATATTGAACTAAGGTGTATGAAATAGTTCACCTTTTCACTTTAAAGCTGATGTTAATAAGTTGATTAAAACCCAAGACAATTTTTCTTTTTTCTTTTCCTTTTCTTTTTTACGGAATTACCACAAACTGCGATATAGGAAACTAAGCTAAAGTGCATAGTCAAAAATTTAAGTAAGTAAAGCAAATATGTTTTTAGTATAATTATGTTAGAAAACCAATTTCTGGTATCCTTATCCTTCGTTACCCTAAAATCACTTCATCTTCAACGTGCTCGGAGATGTCCTGCATCTGCTTTGGTCAATGCATTTGCCAGGCTTGGATTACCAGTGTCCCCTCCCGTCCACCTCCTTGTTCTTATCTATTCCAAGTTCTGGTTGCAAGTCTTTCACAACCTGGTGTGAGACCCAATCAGATCAGGTTTGGTGCTCAGTCCTCTTCTGACTTTTATGGTGCCTGTCTCTGGTTGTGAATTATCTCTCTGTGACAAGTAATTTAATATTGTTAAGTTAAAAATATTCTTTTTCTGTTCTGTAACCCAACTTTTCATGTGTGTTTATCTCTAGCAACTACACCATAGACTCCTTGTGGGCAAGGATCATGTAATTTGTGAGTTCCAGGTTACCTAGCCAAGTTCTGCACACTTCAGGAGAATTTGTGTACTGACGGTGAGATGTGAAATAGTTGCCTTTTGGGGGAAATATTTGAAAAAAATGAAATGGTTATTCTTCCCATCCACAATTGCCAGGTGCAAATCAGTACCCCAGAGTATTATGCTAAAGGGAGCAAATTCTCTTCTAGATTCTTAGGAATTAGGTTTCATTTGCATTTTCCTTTGAAAAGCAGGGGTTTGAAACTCAAGTGACTTATAGGGGTCACACAAGCTGGTGTAATAGTTCATTTGCTTTGTTTTGATACAGCTTTTTGTTCTGTAATTTATATACCACACATGTCTTCCATTCAACGTGTATGAGACAATGGTTGTTAGTACATTCACAGATTTATGCAACCATCACAGTCGCTTTTAGATCATTTTCAACACCCCTCCCCTCAAATCCCATACCTTTACCAGTCACTCGCCATTTTCCCCTAGTTTCCCTCTGCCCTCCAACCTGAGGTGAACATAGTCTACTTTTTGTCTTTATAGATTTACCTATTCTGGACATTTTATACAAATAGAATCAAACAATATGTATTCTTTTGTGACTGGCTTCTTTCACTTAGCATGTTTTTAAGGCTCAGCCATGTTGTAGCAGGTATTAGTTCCTCATTCCTTTTTAGGGCTGAATAATATCCCATTGCATGGATATACCACATTTCATCGATCCAATCATTAGTTGGATAGACATTTGGGTTGTTTCCAATTTTTGCTATTATGAATGATATTGCTTTGAATGTTCAAGTATAAGTTTTTAGAAGGACACGTGTTTTCAGTCCTCACGGCAAAGTGGAATTACTGGGTCATATAGTAACCCTGTGTTTAACATTTTTGAGGAACTGTCAAATTGTTTTCCAAAGTGGCTGCACTATTTCCCATACTCAGCAACAATAAATGAGGGTTCCAGTATCTCCACATCCTTGCTATTTTCTTTTTAATGCTTTTATGAAAACCTAACAAAGAAATGAAAGCTCTTAGAGTATCATAATAAACAGCGACTTGGTCTCAATTTCAGGGAGATGGTTTGGGTGAGATGGAGATGGGACTGTGAGGAGTTCAAGTCCATCCGAAGGGGAGGTAGCCTCCAGCTTCAGCCTACTGTGACTTTGAATGTTGCGGCCCCTCCTTGCCAATTCTGGTTTTTTAAGAGAGGACAGAAATGTGTATATTTGTGTGAAATTATCTAATTCTTATAGTTCAGCAACTATTTAAATAAAAGTACGCATGTGCCTGTCATGTGTGGACTGCTGTTTTGTGCGCTCTGAAAGAGAGAACACCAGTGGTTTCTAAGACCACAGGCTAATGACGTTAAGTCCTGGTGGTTACTTCCCTCAGAGCGACTGACCGCTTTCATTGTTACAGCGTCTCCACAGATGCCACTTCTCCCTCTCCTTACCCTTCTATCCCCCACAGGGTGACTTTGTAAATGCTGCAAGCCTGCGTATGAGTGCGTGTGCGTGTGCATTTACTTGTGTGTGTGTGTGTGGTGTGGCATAGAGAGGAGAGCAGCTCACTCCATTTGATCTTATTTCTTGCTGAATTTGAAATGAAATGTGTTGTCAGGTTCAGAAACCTGTTTCCCTCATCATAGCCTTCTCTGGCTTCTCTTCAAGGCAGGAAGCATCAGAAATTTTGTTTCCTGTTTCACTCGTCACTCAGAGTTTCCTGAACTGCACAGGGGCTGTGGCATTTCTGGTCAAGTGTCTGCAGAAGTAGGTCATAGCTGAGTGCAGCATCCTCCGCACGGCTGACCCCCAAAGGCAGTCGCTATCATCATAGCGAATTGTGCAAAGTCTAGGCTACCACTCTAAATCTATTAATAGTTAAATGCATTTATATTTGTGTGCATATATACAGATACACACATACATATATACATATACCTATGTATGTGTGTATATATACACATATATATGATCAGCTAAGAGCAACCATTTTGTTAGGGACCTGTCCCAATGAGTAAAAATATTGAGATTTGCCAAACTATGTCTAAATAGATATTAATAAAAAAAATGCATTTGGAATCAGGGCTTTAGCTTATATAATGCCACTGTGGGACTTGGAATAGTGAAATATGTCACCCCTGGACACTCTCCACCTGCATTGCTTTATAGAGATTTTCCCTGTGACACCAGCCTTACCAAGAAGCAAGTATCTCATGGGAAGAAAAAAGCACTCAGAGTAAAAGGCTTTGCGAGGGGAGAGTGGGCTCCCTTCAGCCCAATGCTTCCGGGCAGCACTGAGCTGCACCATCTCAGGCTGAGTCCCTGGCTGGAGAGCCTATTGGGTCAGACCCTCCGGGGTGCAAATCCTGGCTCTGCCTTTGATCGGCTCTATGGCCTTAGGCACATCAATTCATGTTTCAAAAACTCAGGTCTTCCCTTTAAAGGAGATCATGACTAGGTAATGGAAATAGGGAGACGATTAAAGAAAATAAGGAAACCAGTACAGTGCCTAGACCATGCTAGACAGAAGTAGAACAAATGGTAAGTTTTTGTTGTTTTTATATATAGTTAGGAAAACGTATCCAAAACTTAGAACTAAGGTGTAAGATTGACTGCACCCCTGCAGGCTGGGGTAGTGTGCACCGGGCCCATTCGAGCATTGTTTCAGTATCTATAAGATTACTTATTCCTTGGCTTATTTAACAATTTTACTATTGATTGAGGCCTTATCCTCGAAGTTATGTAATAAACCTTGTAAGTGTTTATCTGTTACACATGCAAGTGATTTCTGTCTGGTTGAAGAGATAAAACCCACAGGTAACAATTTTATGGCCCAGGAGGAAGTTAATCAATTTTGTATCTAACCTAGTAATCTACTGTTCTTTCAGTGTCTATATACATTTTATCTTGAATTCTTTTTGACCCATCTTCACCATCCTGCTGGTTCGCTCGTTAATTTACATGAAAGCCATTTTGGAAAATTATACCTTAATAACATTTGTAGTGCATGCTTGAACAAGTGCATATCTTTGATAAGTGGCTGGTTGCACTAATTAAAACGCAAGTACACCCCTTCCTCCTAAAGTATTTCTGCATTTCTAGAGAATCCCTGAGGTCTTCGTGAGAACTCGCGATTTGGGGCGGGCCTCTTTACGCAGCTCTGATTTATCCTCTCTCTGCTACAATGGGGCTTCGCCCAGGTTCTCCTTTCCAGCTACCTCTAACCTGCACCTTCCTCTCTGGGAGCCTCTTCTTCATACAGACAATGAAGTGAAAGAGTGCTTTCCAACCAACCTTTGGCTTGCCTTCCTCACCCCATCTCAGAACTAAGTGCCCAAAACAGTTTACGTTTAAAATGCTTTTAATATAAACACATTCATTGGTTAGGAAAAATAAGCAAAGGGCAAATTACAGAGTGTTCAAATTCTTTAACAGCACCCATCAGGTTTGCCTCCTCCTCTCCCGCCCCCTGTGCCCCTCCCCCTCCCCCCAGTCTTCATTCTCCATTTAAGTATAAGCGGGCCAGCTCTGCTTTCAGCTAACCTCTTTTCCTTTTATCAAACTCTTTGAAAGTTCTCTTGGGAGTCTCAAATCATCCCTTCCAGCCACCACTCCTTTTTTCCTAGGGGTTGAGTTATCAAGCCCTCTACCCATTTTGAGAAAGATGTTAACTAGCCTGCTGTTCAAGTTACCCCAGACTTAGGAGGATCTTTTTACATCTGAAGGAAGCTCGAAGCTGGTGTCTCTAACCTTGAGGTCTGGCCACCTGGCTTGGCCCTCTCCTTTTCCTAGGAAAAGTCAGTTGAGGTCGTTGCCTCACAGAACCCAGACTTGATGGACCCGTTGAGCAGGGGCTCTCAACTGAAGTGTGGGAGGAGTTGTGTGTGGGTTTTATAATGCTGACAGCGCATTGGGATGTGTGAGGGAAGGGTTAGGTCAATGCTTTTGAAAAGCATATGCCTCAGGGTAATTTTATACTCGGAGTATTTTTTAAAAAGTATATTTTATTGATTATGCTTCTTATAGTTGTCCCAATTTTCCCCCCTTTGCCCCTCTCCACCTTGTACCCCTCCTTCCCTCCAGCAATCCCCCCTTAGTTCATGTCCAAGGGTCATACATGTAAGTGCTCTGGCTTCTCCATTTCCTATACTGTTCTTAACCTCCCCCTGTCTATTTTGTACCTACCAATTATGCACCTTATTCCCTGTACCTTTTCCCCCATTCTCTCCCTTCCCCCTCCCCGCTGATAACTCTCCATGCGATCTCCACTTCTGTGATTCTGTTTTTGTTCTAGGTGTTTGCTTAGTTTGTTTTTGTTTTTCAGATCCAGTTACTGATAGTTGTGAGTTTGTTGTCATTTTAATGTTCATAGTTCTGATCTTCTTCTTTTTCTTAGATAAGCCCCTTTACCATTTCATGTAATAATGGCTTGGTGATGATGAACTCCTTTAGCTTTACCTTGTCTGGAAAGCACTTTATTTGCCCTTCCATTCTAACTGATAGCTTTGCTGGGTAATCTATGTTGTAGACCTTTGCTTTTCATCACTTGGAATACTTCTTGATAGTCCTTTCTTGCCTGCAAAGTTTGAAAAATCAGTTGAGAGTCTTATGGGAGCTCCTTTGTAGGTAACTCTCTGCTTTTCTCGTGCTCCTTTTAAGCTTCTCTCTTTACCTTTAACCTTTGGCATTTTAATTATGATGCGCCTTGGTGTGGTCCTCTTTTGGTCTAACTTGTTTGGATTCTCTGTGCTTCTTGGACTTGTATGTCTACTTTCTTCAACAAATTAGGGAATTTTCTTTCATTAGTTTTTTAAATAAGTTTTCAATTTATTGCCCTTCCTGTTTTCCCTCTGGCACCCCTACGGTTCGGATGTTGGCTCTTTTGGAGATGTCCCAGAGTCTCCTTATATTCTCCTTGTTTTTTTTTTTTGTTTTTTTTTTTTGAATTCTTGTTTCTTAATTCTCTTCTGTTTGAATGTTTATTTCTTCCTTAGGTTCCAAAGCATTGATTTTAACCCCAACTTCCCTCCCTTCACTATTGGTTCCATGTTGATTTTTCTTTATTTCACTTAGCGTAGCCTTCATTTCTTCCCTTATGCTTTTGCCATACTCAATGAGTTCTCTGACCATCCTTATCGCTTTTGAACTCAGCATCTGATAGGCTGGCTATCTTTGTTTTGTTTAGCTCTCTTTCTGGGATTTTGTTCAGTTCTTTCATTTGGGCCGTATTTCTTTGTCTCCTCAATTTGGCTGCTTCCCTGTGTTTGTTTCTGTGTATTAGGTAGAGCTACTTTGGCTCCCTGTCTTAGCTCACCTATTAAATTGTGTGGGGCTGAGTGTTAGGTATTTGCCAGGGCGGGATAACCTGCTTCCCCACTTTGTGGCTCTCTATGTGGGGGAGGGGTCGGAGAAGGTACAATGCCGCTGCCTGGCTGCTGGAGGCTTGCTCAGCACTTGCCCCATTTCCAGTCATTTCACCTACTTCCTGCATATGACTGGTGCCCTTCTAGCTGTTGCCTTGGTAGTGGTTCCCAGAGTGGGTGGGTTTGCATACAGTCTAGGACCATGTGGGCTCTTTCAATGAACTCTCCTGAAAGACTGGCAGTTTCTTCTGCCACCCCAACCCCCACTGGTTTTTATAAGCAGAAGTTATGAGGCTTTATTTTCCTGGTGTTGGAACCCTTCACTGCGTGGTCTGTCCTGGGGCTGGGATTGCTGGATCCCAAGGTGTCCCTCCTGATTTTTATCCACCACATGTGAATGTGGGACTGCCCGTTCTGCCAGCCACTGTTGCCACTGCTTTGCCGTGGCTGCACTGTGTCCTCTCTGCCCTGGCTCCCTGTCTGCTCCCCTCCTACCCATCTGGGTGAATATGGCTTCTTTAAATCCTTGGTTGTTGGACTTCTATACAGTTTGACTTTCTGGCAGTTCTGGGTTTTTTGTTTTGAGGTTAGCTGTGATCCTTTCTGTGGTTACATGTGAAGCATGTCTACCTATGCCTCCATCTTGACCAGAAGTCTCCTATACTTGGAGCATTTTTAAAAATTAACATTTTAATATTGTAGAAGTTACAAAAAGATGCATGACAAAACTGGCTGTTGGTGAGGCACTGAAGACTCAGTATTTCTCTCTCTCAGGATGGGGTGGTGTGTTGCAACCTTTCAAGGCCGGACAGGTTCATGGGATTTGTGCAGATGGAAGAAAAGTTGCAGAGCCATGGGAATGCTGGACATGCCTTTACTCAAGGATGCGCAATCCACTCATGCTGCAAGTTGTGTGTGCTCACGTGTCACACTGCATGCCACCTGTCCCCTCTCTTGTGTTACAGTGGGGAGACCCTACCTCCTTATACACTGAAGACAGACAAAGCCAGCAGGAAACTGAAACAGGTTGAATAACATAGCGAGATTCTGTGCATGGGAGCCCACTCAAGGCTGTAGGAATACTTATCGGGCCCAGTCTTAAGGCTGTGAGGACACTACTTGTCCTAGTTCCCCGGACATCTGGGTGAGGAAGCCAGATTGCCTCTGCTTACCCTACAGGTAGGAAGTGGAATCACTGGGATCTACTGGAGACAGGAGGTTTCTATAGGTGTAAAAAAGGACATGAACTGTTTATATAGTTG
Organism: Mormoops blainvillei; assembly: GCA_004026545.1. Lineage (NCBI taxonomy): Eukaryota > Metazoa > Chordata > Mammalia > Chiroptera > Mormoopidae > Mormoops > Mormoops blainvillei. Next base: position 260,381 of record PVJD01001231.1, read on the forward strand.
AGAAATGAGGGATTTTTCGATAAAGCCTTGGTACAGCTCACATCTTTCTATTGCTCCGGATTCTCAATGGAACTTCCAATAGCCTAGCCTACAATTTTCCAACCCAGAAAAGTCTGCCGCAATGTGCAAAAACTGCTAAGCTGTAGTCAAATCTCTCTGAAAGGTTTTGTTTGTTTGCTTTTGTTTTTATTTTTTTAAGCTACAAAATTTGAAATAGTGTATATGACACATTAAACCCTTAGATATGTTCTGATAAGTAATAAATGAATAGTTATGTGCCCCTGAAATATTTGAATGAAATGTGGCTTACGTCAGTGAGTATGTGTACACATACACAATATTATGAGGACGCATTTATGACAACCCACTGACTAGTCAAAGACTGCTTTAGAAAACATAAATCACAAGAGAGCTAAGTATTGCCTTTCCCTGAGGGGTCTTTGAAAGAATTAACATTTGAGTTGGATCTTGAAACTCTAAATTTGAATTTATCACCCATTCTTTGAGAAATATTGTAGTTATATATAAGATAGCACTATAGAAAAGAAATTCAGTGGAAGAGGTGGGTTCGGTGTTTAAAAAAGTATTACCAGAATTATGTTATTCTGTTGAGTTGATTCTTACTTTAAATTTAGCTTGCCCTCATAGCACCAAGAATCTGATCTCAAATTGATTTTAAAAATAGTTCTTTTCACTAAAATCACAATATGTATTGACATATATTGAAATTTAAAAAAAAATGTCACATGGGGAACACAACTAGGAAAAAGAGCCATTTTTCTTCTTACTTAATAACTAGAACAATTCTTCACCTTGGTTTTTTAAATCTGTGTTTCCATTACCAATGAGGTAGGCATAGAAAGGCATCAAATAACCATTTTCTAGGATCTGACATCAAATCTACTCTAAATACCAAGATATTCATGTCTTTACAGACTTATTGATCAGTTTAGATTGCTGCTTATGAATCTGTTCCATCACTCCTAAGGATGAAGTTAGTTACAGGAAATAATTACAGGAAATTCATTATTTATTAAGAGCTAATGAAGAACAACTCATTTTAAATATGCTGGGATTTAAGTGCATTCTGTAATGATTTTCCTTATCAAATATAAATCACGTACATTATATGTAATGTAATTTTATATATTACATATATTTTTAACTATAGCCTGAATGAATGACTCTTAGCACTGGTTCTGTCCCTTCCTTGTTGTGGCCTATTTATTGGACCCTTCTGTGACTGTTTCTTCACATAAAAAATGAGGCTAACAATAGCAGGTGCCTCATAGAATCGGTGAGAGACTTATATAAGATGAGTATGAAAACCATGCACTTGGCACATAATAATGGCTCAATGGTTGTTATAATTTTCATGATTAACAAATTCAAATGATTTACAGTCAAAGTATGATTGAAGCTTTGTCATATGACCTTTAATTCATATTTTAGTCTTGCTCTTCTTTCTGTGTTTTACTTGATGTGCAATGTAGCCATCACATTTGTACTATATGTAAATCCATGTTACATGTTTTGTTTAGGGGTACTTCCAACTGTTAAAATTACTCTACCTCTTTATAATGCAAGAGGAGGAATAAGCTCTGTGGAACAAATGCATTGTATTCTTTCTTTTTTTTGTTATTGTTTCATCTGTGGAATGGTGTGAAAGAGTTTTAATCTAAAATGGAACTGGATGCCCTGGCTGGTGTAGCTCAGTGGACTGAGCATCGGCCTGCGAACCAAAGGGTCGATGGTTCAATTCCCCAGTCAGGGCACATGCCTGGGTTGCAGGCCAGGTCCCCAGTAGGGGGCACGTGAGCGGCAACCACACTTTGATGTTTCCCTCCCTCTCTTCCTCCCTCCCTTCCTCTCTGTCTAAAAATAAAATAAATAAAATCTTTAAAAAATTAGTGACAGAATTGGAGTTCTAAGTTGTCTAGAAGGTTTAGTGGGAGAAAAGGAAAAAAAAATGGAACTGGAGGATATAAAATGGCAAAATCTCAGGGACACAAAATATAAGAACTGAGAGACTGATTGCCTGAAAATTCCTGATTTATAGCAAACTAATAATATTGGACTTCTCATGAATCAAAGGAGTTGGCCAGTGGTTACCTTATATTAAGCCTGGGAAAGTTTGCTTATATGGGTTTCTGAGATATAAACAAGAAATGTCTCAGATTGGTTGATCTTGCAAAATAAGCTGAATTGAGTTTTATTTGTATGGTTGGACTGTATTTGCCTGCTCAGGAAAATTTCAAAGCTGGTCTTTTTTATTTTACCAGACTCTGTCTAACTGAATTCTCCCCTGTCTACATTCCCTGCCTACAAATACAGCCTACTCCAAACCCTCAATAGACTTGCCTATAGATTGCTATAGTTTGCATTTCCCGTATTGCAATTCCTCTGCTATTCTTGAAAAAACTCCTATGTTTGACAATTTTCAGTGTGACTCAGTTTCTCTCTTTATCTAGGTTGACAATGGACAGTATTCGTTTTGGAAGAGATGGTGGGAATCATGTCATCTGGGAAGTCCACAATAGAGGGAGCAAACTTTCAACAAGAAAGTCCTAACCCGTCAGCTCCAGGTGTTCTTGCATGGCCAGCTGACTCTTAATTTCCTAAAATCAGTCTAAGAATATTCTGTAAGAGCAATTTGAATAAATGGACTCACATACCATTGTGTTTTAACGTCTGCTTTGCTAATGAATCAGCCGTGCTTGGCCCGCCTTGCTGTCTTCACATTTTTTCTTTGTGTTTATCCTTCAGCTTAGCAACCAAGCAAACACTGAGTAGAATATCAATATTGAAGAGTAAAACATATTATTAATTTACCAGTTGTTCTATAGAGAGACTGAGTTTGTATGGTTTACATTTTTGTACTTTCTGTTTTACTTATGATATTCTGAATGCATGACATTTTGGCTTTCTTTCACTATTTGTAAGTTTTCAAATAAGAGATTGTTAAGTGTTTATGAATACACAAATGTAAGCACAGGAGAACAATTTTGTTAATCAAAAAGTAACAAAATGTAAACAGGACATTTCATTATCTTATAGCAGGGACATAAATAAAGCCCTGCCTCCCCTGTGAATAGTTTTCTTTTGACCAAATAGCAATAAAACTGTGCTTCTTCACATAAAAATGTTTTAAGTTGAAAAAATTGTGCTTTTACTGAAAGACAATCCAACAAAAGATTCTATTTTTATGCCATTTAAAAATTATGAGTGCCATACATTTATGATCACAGAATGAATTTTTGTTTTGTTTTACCTTGGGAAGGTAAAACCATTCATTTTACACATACTAAAACAGTACAATTTTTTGAAAAAAGAAAGCGATCATGTTTTATTTCAGGCATCGAATTGGACCAGGCAAGGGAAACAATACCCGTTTTGCAGGAGGTCTGGGCTATGAATGATGCCTCTTCCACCAATGAGAGAAGCTTTAAGGTTGGCAGGGTCTTTTAAGATCATTATTTTATACCCTCACAGATAAAGAGCATGAGGGAGGTGGGGGAGGGGGGGAGAGCGAGGGAGAGAGACAGGCAGGCGGACAGACAGGCAGAGTCAGTGGCCCGTTTAAGGTCCGGAGCTCCCCGGACTCCGGGTCCAGGATCGTTCTCCAACTTCACTATTCTGTAGGCTGCTTTCTACGTGCCATTCCCTTTTTCCTTAGGAACCTCATACAGCTAACTTCCTGTCATTTGGAAAGATGACTGCAAAACCGCAGGGCTTATGAGAGGTTTTCCTCCCTTTTTCCGAACCCCGTTTTCTTTCCCTCTTCGTACTTTCTCCGCGTCCCCAGCCCCCGCGGAGCCGGGGTAGGCAGACGCGGCGGGTAGGAGAAGCGGTTGGGCAGGGGCCAGCGTGCTGCTACGGGACAGGCTGGGGTGGCTCCCGCTGACCCTTTTCCGCGGCCTCAGGCCCTGGTCTGGGCGAGGCCCGAGCTCCTGGGCCGCGTGATGCAGCCCAGAAAGGGTGCAGCCTCGCACGTGTCCCCGCCGGCGCCCGGGCCTCTGGCATCCAGGCCTCGCGCGCCGCCGCCCAATCGCCGCGCCTGCCACCCGGGCACGCCGGGCACCGGGAGCCGCGCCGCCCGCCGCCATGCGGTTCCGGTTCGGGGTGGTGGTGCCGCCCGCTGTGGCCGGGGCCCGGCCGGAGCTTCTGGTCGTGGGGTCGCGACCGGAGCTGGGGCGCTGGGAGCCGCGCGGGGCGGTGCGCCTGAGGCCGGCGGGCACCGCAGCGGGCCAGGGGACGCTGGCGCTGCAGGAGCCGGGCCTGTGGCTCGGGGAGGTGGAGCTGGCGCCCGAGGAGGCGGTGCAGGACGGGGCGGAGCCCGGCCGCGTGGACACGTTCTGGTACAAGTTCCTGAAGAGGGAGCCCGGAGGAGAGCTGTGCTGGGAAGGTACGGGGAGCTGGCGCCCGCCCCGACAGTGGGGCGGGGATCCCGGCCTCGCCCCGGCCGCCCGCGGGCCCAGAGTTCCCTGCCGCGGTCCTTGGGGGCGCTCGGCCCGTCCCTGGACGTTCGAAAGCCGTCCCCCTCGCTCCTGGCCGAATTCTCCCCGCCAGACGCGACTCCGGCTCCCGAACGAGTCCTAGACTTTTGCTGTGTCCTCACCCGCCCTTCGCCCCTTAGGTCTTTGAGCCTGCGACCTTTTTGCGGCGCACCCAGTACCCAGTTCATTTCCAGTTCGTTACCCAGGTCACGCCCGCGTCGCGGGCCGGTTTCCCCCGCCCCGCTTCGCCCTCGGTGTCCTTCGCTGCGCCCGGTCCCGGGACTGCCCCGCCAGTCCCGACGCTCGTGGGTTCACCCCTCAGCTCTGCCTTAATTGTTTGTGTGCCTTCGTTTTCTTGCCTATTTCACTAAAAAAGTGACCCAACCAGTGAAGCCTGCCTTTCGCGAATCCTAGACTGCAACGTGCCAGTTTCTGTATGGTTTTTACCCCCCTAGATTTGAGAGTGAACTGATCTAAAGACGTTGAGTTTTTCTCTTTTTGGATTTAAAAAACCCCAAATATATGACAGTTAAGGCATGCTCTGAATTCTTAAAATGTAAAAACAGTAATGCTTGTTGTAAAAATAAAATCAAATGAAGGCACAAGATAAAAAACTGTTTCCTCCGCACATGTTAAGCCCACACATTGTCCCATATGTATGTGTGTATATACATCACCTTTTATTGTCACTCGATATAGGTGTATCTCATTTTTTAAATGGTACCAAAATATTCTGCATTTACCAATGCGCATTTAATTTAGGTCCCCCCCTCCCCCGTCACATTATAAACAGTAACAACCTAGTTGAAAATCTGTATATAGAGTTACCTTCGAGCATTCGGGTTGGGTAGATTCTGGAAAATGAAATCTTTAGGTCAAAGTATAGCCCTAGTTTACACTTCAACGAGGAATGCCAAATTATATCCTGAAAAGCTTATACCAATGTAGACTCCTGACAGTGATGTGAATTTAGACAGCCCTTTCTTTAAGTGAAATGTGTGTGGTGAAGGATTGGAGAGTATGACACTCAATAGTTGCCAAAAGACGATGAAATGAAGGTCTCTTTAGAAGTTTATCCGAAAAAAAATAGACCATTTGGTCGATAATGATTTGGAAACAAACAATCAGTAAAGAAGATGAGTATTCTCTAATATGCTATATATCATCCCTGTGACTCTTTTTATATTCCACTGGGTTACGTGGTCTGGTAGCACTTAATGTCCTTTTGTATTTCCATGTCAGAACTGAAAGTCAGCCTCTTCAGTTTTTTGCCCTTCTTTAGTTTGCAGTGTACTGCTATTATTAATAATAGCATATACTTATTTTTTATAATAAAATAATCTGATACTTTTAATAAAAATTAAAATGGTTAAAAACAAAGATCTTCCCAATCCCCCTCATTTTCTGTTTTTAGCTTTTGTGGTATTCCTTTCAAACTTTGAATAATTTGCTTATATTGCTGTTTCTTAATGTAGCAACTTTAATTTTTCTGAATTTAGAATTTCCTGAGTTACCATATACATATCGTACTTTATTAAAATTAAACAATACTTATTTAAACAGGAGAAGCACACCAATCCTCAAAATTGCCTCGCTTGATGGCATTATTTGATGAATACAAATTGCTTACTTTTTGAAAACATTTTTTTCCCTTAAAGAACGGGGAATTCCTTTTCTAATTTTCACTAATCTATAGCTTTCTGAGCACAGTTATCTGGGACTTTTTTTTTTGAATTGAACTATGTTAGTTGCATTGTTTTGGATTCCACATCTTCCTCTTTCTTGAATATCTGAATCATTTTGTTGGATTGTGTTCTCAAATCACTTTTAAGAAACAGTAAATGGAAGATAAAATATCTAAGTTCTTAATGCCTGAAAATGTCTTTGTTTTGCTCTCAACCTTGATTGATTATTTGGTAGAATAGTCTAGTCTCAAAATAATTTTCCCCTGGAGGCTTTGCCTTTGTAACTTTCTAGCACCCATTGTGGTAGATAATTCTAACGTTAAAATAAGCCCATTTCTTTGTAGGCAATGTTTTTTTTCTTCTTTTGAAACTTTTAAACTTTTCCTTATATTCTTTTACAAGGATGTATCTGAGGGGTGTGTGTGTGTGTGCGCGTGCGCGCGTGCTTCTTAGCTCATTTATTTTTGTTGCTGATAATTAATCTATTATGTGGATGTACCACAGTTTGTTTATTCATTTACCTATTGAAGGACATTTTGATTGCTTCCAGGTTTTGCTGATTATGAATGAAGCTGCTATAAACATTGATGTGCAAGTTTTTGTGTAGACATATGTCTTTCAGGACGCTGTAGCATTTTTTAATCCATTCCTACCAGCTATGAATGAGAGTTCCTGTTGCCCCATAGTCTCATCAACAATTGGTATTGTTTGTTTGATCAAAAACTGGTATTGTTTGTTTATTGATTATTAGCTGTTTTAATAGGTTGTGAAGTTTTCATTGTTTTAATTTGTAATTCCCTAATGATAATGTTGAATATCTTTTGATTTGCTTGTCATAAGTATATCTTCTTTTTAATATATTGATATTATATCTGAGTATCTGCTCGGGTCTTTTCTCCATTTTTAAATTGGGTTGTTTGTTTTTCTTATTGCTGATTTTTAAGAGTCCTTTGTATATTTCAGATACAAATTCTTAACAGATATGTGATTTGCAAATATGTTCTGCTAGCCTGTGACTTGTCTTTTCATTCTCCTAAGAGTGTCTTTCCAGATATAAAACTTTTAATTTTAATAAAGTTCAGCTTATTAATTTTCCTTTCATAGGGTTTGCTTTTGGTTTTGAAGAAAAAAATTGTCACCAAATCCAAGAGTACTTAAATTTTCTCCTATGCTATTTTCTAGAAGCTTTTCTTTTTCTTTTTTCCTGAATCTATCGGGGTGACATTGGTTAATAAAAATATATAGGTTTCAGATGTACAATTCTATAACACATCATTTGTATATTGTATTGTGTTCACTGCTTTCTAGAAGTTACATAGTTTTATGCTATATGTTTAGGTCTATAATCAATTTTGTGTTAATTTTTTATATATGGTGTAAGGCCAGTGCCTAGTTTATTTTTTATTTTTTTGTATACAGACACCCAGTTGTTCCAGTACCGTTTACAAAAAAAATACTATTCTTTCTTTGTTGAATTGCCTTTATCAAAAATGAGTCAACTGTGTTTGCAGTGCATGGTTCTATTTCTAGGCTCTCTATTTAGTTCCACTGATTTATGTTTCTGGTTGTTTTTTTTTTCACCAATATCACACTGTGTTGATTACTGTAGTTTTACACTAATCTTGAAATAGTGGAATGTGATTACTTCTCCAATTTTGTTCTCCTTCAATATTATATTGGTTCTTCATGGTTCTTTGCCTTTTCATATACATTTTTTTTTTTTGAGCATCAACCAACAGTGCACTTTTAATTAAGGAACTACAGCTGTGCAGAGTTCATATACTTTTTAGGATCAGTTTGTCGATATCTACAAAATAGCTTGCTATGATATGTTTTTGGAATTGTATTGACTCTATAGATCAAATTCAGAACAATTTACATCTTATAAATATTGACTCATTCCATGAACATGGAATATGTCTCAATTTAATTAGATCTTTTATTATTATTTTTTCATTAGGGTTTTGTAGATTTCTGCACATAGGTCCAGTACATACTTTATTAGATTTATACATAAGGGTTTTCTAATCCTATTTTAAGCGTATATATTTTTTAATTTCTGTTTTAAATTTCATTTGTTAGTTGCTCATTCATAGGAAAGAAATTGACTCTTCTGTCTACTGATTTTTGTTTGGATGTTAGACATTTTAGTTTTACGTTGTATCAAAGTTTGGATTTTTATTTTCCTAGCAGGTATTTGTGGATTTCCTTGATCCTCTTCAGGTTTATCTGGAAGGTTTATAAGGTTAGGCTTATAGTATCTTGTACTGTAGGCCTACTTTTAGCCCATAAAGAGCACTACTAAGGCATGCCCTTTCTAGGTTCCCTGCTGAGTGCGCCATGTGTTATACATGATCTCACTGTGGTGGAAGCTCAAATGTCCCAGTGCTGTGTGAGCACAGGTTTTGTCTGGCATAGATCTGTCAAGAAAAATTTGTTTTTTGCACAGCTCTGTCAAATCCCATCGTTTGCATTCCAGACTGGATGCAGCCAGAGTGCAGGAGCACTTTATGCAGATCTACGGACCACTTTCTCTGCATGGCTTTGTCCCCTCTGGAATTTGGCTCTTCAAATTCCAGTCACTGTGTTCTTCCCAAATTTGGGTTTCTGTTTCCTTAATCATGAGACTACCGGGCTCTGTTTGGGGTTGCTCCCCCGTGTCACGGTTCATAAATTCAGTACCGGCAGAAATCCAAAGTATTCACATTGTTCATTTTTGTTTATTTTTCTTTTCTCAGGGATACAGGCCCACACAATTTTTAGTTCAACATCTAAAAACAGTTGTTTCATATATTTCTCACTTCTCTAGTTTCTGCTTTTATAGTCAGGAGAAGCAGTCTATAACTGATTTTTAAAAGTTTATAGGTAGATATTATTCCAGCATATTCTTAAAAATTTTGCAAAATAATGATGCCTGATTTTGCTATTTAATTTATTTCTAATATTTTTATGTACACATGCATTTATACACATGTATATATATAGGTGTACAACAGACACAGAGTCTAATGTTTATCTTTCTTGTAAAAATGAAATCATTTTCATTGAGAGTCTTTAATTCTGAAGATTCTTAACTCTTTAATTGTAACCTGCCATTAAATTTTGTGCCCACTCAACAGGATCAGGCTTTAAAAATCTCAGATTTTAATGGCCATAACTTCAGTGTTCAAATGATCACTATTTTTTTACCCCACTCTTATTTCTTCTGCACACACTAGAATTTACTTAAATTTCATTTCACCTCTTGTGTGTCAGTAATTGCATTAGAGTAAAATTGACACATGGAAATTTTGCATTCCTAAATAATCTATCATTAATATTTAAGAAGATTAAACAAATCAACATACAACTTTATATCTTTAAGATAATGTATAGTTTGCTAGGGCTATCATAACAATACTAAGAAGGAATAGCTTAAACAACAGAAATTTATTGTCTCACAGTTCTGTTGGCTTAGAAGTCCAGAATCTAAGCAGGTACTTCTGAGGTATATGAGGGAAGGATCTGTTCTAGCCTTCTCTCCTTGACTTATAGATGGCTGTCTTCTCCATAGGTCTTTATATCATCTTCCTTCTATGTGTCTTTCTGTCCAAATTTTTTCTTTTTATAAGAACACCAGTCACATTGGACTAGGGTGCCACTTAATTTTAACTTGATTACTGCTATAAAGACCGTCTCTCCAAATAAAGTTACATTCTGAAGAACTTGGGATTAGGTGTTTAAAATATAATTCTTTTTTTTTGGGGGGGGGGGATACAATTTAACCCACAATAAATAATAAATCTTCAAAAATATTTTAAAAATTTATTAAATCGTTCTTAAGATTCTAAGTTATTAGAAGAGGATATCAGTTGTCTTTGAGTGGAAAAATTTGCCCTAATAACTTCACTGTTCTAGATAAAAGACATATATTCTGTAGGCAGAATGTATTCTAGATAAAAGACATATATTCTAGATAAAAGACATATATATTCTGTGGGCAATGTGGAGGGACACCATAGTACAATGGAAAGGACAAATGTCTGGAGTAGGATAAAGCCAGGTTAGCCCGAATTCTGTGACAGACTTGTGCAACCTTACAGAGATGCTTAACCCAGTGAGTTTGTCTCCCACCCCTTCTAAAAAGTAGTAGTAAACAAGGGGTTGTTGTGTGGACACTTTATAAAGTGTCTGGAACAAAGTAGTAGTTATAACTCAAAGATAGACAAAAGTTTCTGGTAGCAGAATTACCTCTGTCTTTCCATTTTTACTAAGACGGACTTTACCTTAAAGACTGTGTGTTCAACGAGGCAGCAATTTTACGTAACTGGGCTGCTCCATACACTGACCCCAAACGACAGCAACATTACTCATGTATTTAGGCTGTGCGGCAGCCTCAGATAACTGCTTGCGTTATCCATTTCTACTTGTGATTCTACTTTGTGCTATACTTTGGTGAAGACTGGGTTAGAGGAGAGGACAGATGGACATGTACTGCATAAGGGATTTCATCCACAATCCAGCCAAAGTTTGTGAATACAGTGCACTCAATTTTAATTAGATAAACTGAATAGAAGAAAGGTCTTCTGAATATGACCGTGGCCCTTTCTTTAATCTATTAATGAAGTGAGAGTGTTTCAAGAGCAAAGCTATGTTTACTGCACTCTAATGAACCATCAAAGGAATCACTGAAGAGGTGAGTTGAGACACTGTGCCAACTGGTCCTCTCTTGACGATCTCCTAATCCCCCTTCCCACTTTTTCTTTTCTTTATAACATTCATTTAAATGTGTTGTTTCAGTCAATATGACAGAGTTTTGAGAACATCATCAAGAAGGGCATTCAAATAAAAATGAAAACCATTGCTTTCCCACTCTTGGATCCAACCACAGTCTGCCACATACACAGACCGGTTTGCGCTGGACTGAAATAGCCCTGGAGCAGGTACTGTTGCAGTTTCTCATTCCTGCGCCCCCAGCACCTGATCCTAGTCTTCTGCCAGAAGTTAATGGGAGCTGAAATGAAAATTTTTGCTGCTTCTAGATGACTTGTTCATGTCCCCTAGAAGCAGAACGGGGTTCTAATGTCAGGGAAAATTAAAGGACTGTTGCATAATCACATGGTGGTCAGGGAGAAAAGTTGTGAAGCACTCCGCCTCCCCCCAAAGGTGGTAAAGCAAGTGCAATCTTAAAAATGTTCCGTGGTGCTTCTATGGAGACAAAATAATACGCTAGAGAAGGCATTAGGATAGACCAGGGTAACAGAGTCTCTGGTGTTTAGGGAAATATAAATCCACATGGTAGAGATTTTACACTGCATTAAACATGTTTTTGTGTGGAGGTGATGCTCAGGGATGTTTGGATTTGAGGGCGAATGAGAAAAAGATTCATCAGTCGTATTTGTGGAAAGCCAGAGAAGGGCTCGCTCAGTGAGGCGAGGGAAGTCTGAGGCAATGTCAGCTTTCTGGCAAAGAGACGAGTTCAGCAGGCAGGTCAGGCCTGACCAGCTGGGCCTCCACTGGGTGTGAGAGATGGCTCCTGGTCTTGGCACCAGCGCTGGTGCCAGGGCTTCTGTTACAGTAAACTCCTTAAAGTGTTCTGTAGTTCCAACACCATCAAAAATTTGAATTTGTTACCTGGAAAATTTTCTCAGTTTTCTGCTCTGACGGTGGGGTCTTGGGCCATGCATGTCTAGCCAGCTCAGGTCTGTAGAACAGCCAGTGCACACTGGGGTGAGGCGCTTAACATTGTCATTCCATGACCTTCGTGGTTTTAAATGTTAAGCCCTAATGTCACAATAACAGAGAGCTTTATCCTGAATTTTAGCTAATTAAATCATAGGGAATTAGAAGAATGGTTACTCTAAAATCATTTTCTTTTTCAGTTTAGTTGCAGAAGGATCTAAACTGTTCCCATGAACAAAGAAAAGGTTTATCGTCATTTGATCTCTTTTGCCATCATTTCTGGATGTTATATTTGTAGATCTTATGAACTATCCGTACCTTTGGGAAAAGTTAATATGACATTGACATTCATGTCTTTTACCAAGATTACCAATATATTACCTTCTTCACTGATTGAAATTGCTAAAAATCTATTTGATGAGTGTGGCAATAGTCTTATAGACCAGTTCCAGAAATGGAGTAATTTGAACTCCCTTACACAGACTAAGTTTGGGGTTACACTATAATTTCGATGATCTTAGATTCAGAACTATTCTGAATATCATCAATTGAATTCTGAAGTTGTGCAAATTCTGAATGTTGTGTAAAAAGGCATTGGTTCAAAGTGTAACCTTTAACATTTCCTACTTCTGAATAATTGTGTGGAAAAATTGAGTTGATATACGATGTTTGTCCAGACAGTATCTAGCCATTAATATGAAAAATAGAGACTTTTACTGGAGAAGATACAAGATACAAGAAACAGTGTACATAGGACAATGATGCCTCAGTCCCTTTCATAGCAGACACCTTGGGACTTCACACAGTTCTCACAGTCACCATCAGCTGCCCTGTTATATTTTCCTGAATCTCATCAATGGTCTGAAATCTCTTCCCTTTCAAAGGTGATTTTAGTTTTGGCAAAAGCATGAAGTCTCAGGGTGCTAAATCTGGGCTATAGCGGGGCTGAGTCGCGTGGGTGATTTGACGTTTCGCCAAAAGACTCTGCATGAGACGTGACACATGACTGGGCACATTGTTGTGTTGAAGCTGCCAATCACCAGTTGCCCCTAGGTATGGCCTTCTGAATCATCCGAATAGTTTCCCCAGAGAATGTTCAAGCTTAATGCAAAATTTGATGCAGATTCAGTGCTCTACTTGCGCAGTCATTTTGAATGCGATGGCCACACAGTACACATGCTCAGTCAATACTGCTTCCACTGACTAGTACAGTGAAGTTGTCATTGTTCACACATGCGCATTTCAGTACACTCTCCTTGGCTGCCAGGTTACACTGATGTCACACAAACCATTCTCACTATATTAACAATGGCTGGATTTTTTCCAGAGAGACCTTCTATGTGAACATTCGTTGTAAATGGAAATAATAAATATTTGTATTAATAATACAGAATGAAAATTTTGTCATTGGATTTTTATGTTTATTATTTTTTATTATTTCTCACATTTTATTGGCAACGAAGGGCTATCCCATAAAAAATACTGTTTGTGACAACATGGATGGATCCAAAGGGTATTATGCTAAGTGAAATAAGTCATACCAAGTGTTTTTTTAAATGTATGGATTCTTGGGTCAATCCCAGACCAGCTTAATCTCTAAGAACAGAGCCTGGAAATTTATGTGGTTTTTAAAAACATTTTTATTGAGATATAATTCACATACCATAACATTCACCCCTTTAAAACATACAGTTTAGTGGTTTTTATTATATTTACAAATTATGTAATCACCAACACTAATTCTGCAACATTTTCATCACTCCAAAAAAGAAACCCTGTTTTCATTACTAATCAATCTCCATACCTCCTTCCACCATTGCCTGGCAAACAAAAATGCACTTTGTGTCTCTGGATTTGCCTATTCAGGATATTTTTTATAATGGGACCATATAATATGTGGCCCTCTGTAACTGACTTTTTTACTTAGCATGATGTTTTCAAGATTCACTTGTGATTGTATCACGTGTCAATACTTAATGCACTCTTACTGGCGAGTAATGTTTCATCGTATAGCTATACTGCTTTTTGTTCATTTCTCAGTTGATGTATATATGGGTTGCTTTCACTTTTTGATAATGCTGCTAAGCACATATGTGCACAAGTTTTGTGTGAACATACATTTTCACTTCTTTTTAGTATATTCCCAGAAGTTGAATTGCTGAGTGATAGGGTAGGTACATGGTTTGTTTACCTTTTGAGGAAGTGCCAAACTGTTTTTCCAAAGTGACTGCACCTTTACTTCCTCAGCAACAGTGTATGAGAGCGTCAGTTCTTCCACATCCTTGACAACACTTGTTATTGCCTGTGTTCTTTATTTTAGCCATCCTAGGGGATGTGGTATCTCATTTTGATTGGTGTTTCCCAATGACTGATGATGTGGGCTATATTTTTCATGTGCTTATTGGCCATATGTTAGTCAAAAGATACACATGTCTATGCATCTTCTTGGAGAAGTGCTTATTCGGATCCTTTGCCCATCTTTTAATTGGGTTATTTGCTTCTCAGTTGTTAAGTTGTAAGAGTCCATGTTTTCTAAAAATCATGGGACACAGTTTAGTGAACTCACATATTTTGGCAGGTGACATTGATACAGATGACCCCTTTATGGGCATAGGAAGACAGAGGGAAGGCAGCTGACACACCTAATTGGACTGAACATTGAAGCTTTTACTTTGAAATGCACGAGTTGGTTTTATACGGAGCTTCACTTTGTTGTAGACAAGTATGCGTCAATGCTGATTTAATGGAATTAGCTCTCGGTAGGTTTATCCTTCCTTGGCCAGCCCTAATATTACCAAGTTCATCTTTCTGTGCACTGCCGTTAAGTGTAATTGCTCTTTGAGCTTCTTTCCTCAGCTCACCTCTTATCTCAAGCTACATTCCTTCTTCAGTCCTATGACATAGCTTTAGCTCTGATCTCTTTTCTGGGCTCCAGACTTAGACATCCTGTTGTCTGTAAGACTTCTTGATTTCCTGTGAGTACTTTAAACTCAATATATCCAAATCTCAACTCATGAACAGCCATGGCTCAATCACTGAAGCTCATGGCAACGTAAGATGATCTTAGGCTGGGCCGCTTGCATCGCGAGCCTCTGGGGTATGAGACAAGCATTTCCCAGGCCACATCCGTAAATGGTTCTGGGAATCGCCAAGGAATAAGACTTTTGCAACTGCCCCTGTGGCTTTTGATTTGAGAGAGCACTCTTAAGAAATTCTGCTGAAATTCTAAGAAATTCCCAATCACCCCTTTTCATTTTCATCCTGTTGCATCTACTGTATGTTGGTTCCTTTGCATTTCAGTGGACTTCTGCATGATCTAACTCTGTTGTGTCCCTCGCCTATTCATTCCTTCCTCCAGACTGCTACCAGAGTTACCTGCCTGAAACACAGATTGGCTATGTCATGTGATTAAAAATTATTTGACGATTTCCTAGTTCCTATAAAATAAGCCTGAACTTCTTAGTATGACCTTTTAGTTGCCTCACGATCTGACAATTATTAACTTTTGCCTGCATTTCTCTTGCCACTTCCTAAATTCAACCTAAATTCTAGCCACCTAGGCTCTTGTTTTTCCATACGAGGCAACTCTTTGTTAGAGCTGTACCCTCTTCTTGGATTTCTGTGAAAACTGTGTCAGTTGTAAATCTGCAATGAAGCATGCTACATTATCCCATTGTCATTGGTGTGATACTGCGACACCCAATCAGAGGTAGCTGCTTCAAATCGAAACAAAACGTTATGATTAACCCACAGCACTCACACGTGCATATGTGTGTATCTTCGGATTAGGGAATGGGATTAGTATCTTAATCTCTATAGCGTATCTGCCATGGACCGTGAGTGGCATTGCAGGTAAGGTCGCTGTCTTCTCCCCTGGTCGCTGCCTACGCCATTAGCATTGATTGGATTCAGTACAGAGGCTTTTATTGGAGCTTCTGGTCAGAGACTTACCCTTGCAGCTTTAACAAGAGGGAATGAACAACATGCACTCCTCCAGATGGAGCAAGTGTTACCAAGCTATGAAAAATGGGACACGGTTTAGTGAACTCACGTATTTTGGGTGTGGATGTGATTGGTGCATGTGCTGACCCTGTGGCCTCCACTCAACTGGTCGTGGGTGTTGCACACATAAATTAGCCAAACCGAAAATGTTGATCCTAGATAAAAGCTGTGTATGCCTGGCTCTGATGCTTCCACCCACCTGGCTATATAGTTTCGTGTATATGCTTCCACCCACCTGCCATGTTGCTTCTGGTACGATGGGGTGTCCTTTATTGCACACAGGCAGCTCCCACGAGTTTGTACTGACACCGTGCTGTGTCCAGAATGGCACTTAGAGTCATAATTCATACACACGAATATTCTAAATACCCTTCTCTGTCTACTTGTCTTGTATGTACTCATTTTTATCTCACATAGCTGAAGCCTAAATATTACAAAGTCTTCTATGAGAGTCCTTTCTTCTGATATGTAAGTAAACTTTCTTGAATTCCCACCCCACATGCTGACAGATCTGAACTCTTCCTTCTGTCACTCAGAACCACCTTTCCTCGGTATCCATGGAGAAGCTGGGGTGAGGCAGACTGTTACTGTTAACCAACATCCACATGCTCTCCCCCCGGGAGGACTCTTCTTTGTTGAAGAAGTGTAACTTTGTCATGTGGGCAGCTTTGGTCAATGAAATGTGATGGGCAATGGCGGACGTCACTCCCTTTTGCTTTGCTTTGCTCTTCTCTCTCCGCTGCTCCAAATAGTGATCGCTTTGTCTGATGGTCCCAAAATGAGATGATGACAATGTGAAAAGAGCCCTTAGCCACCTGCAGTTAACTTCAGCATGGGAGGGAAGTAAATGGTTGCTCTTCTATGCCACCGATAGTTTGGGGTTGTTTGTTATCATAGCATGCCCCAGGACTTAAAAACAATGCCTGGAATCTGTCAGGGGTTCCTTACATAGTTTATAAATGATTCGATTTGAGCGATGCACGTTCTAGGTGTCTCAAAACTCTTCATCTTCCCCTCTTCAGTGTGGTCCTGGGCAAGTGAATTTGTAGCACAGGGTAGAGATGCACCATTGTCTTAAAGCAACCATTTTTCTAAATGACATTTGAGAAAGAAAAAAAAAAACATTTTATAATTAAAATAGACATGCGTGTGATATAGAGTAGAACACAGATCTTACACAAATTTTTTAACAGAAAAGTACATGTCCTAAAACTTTTCATAACAACAGTGTAGCACTGCTCCAAGCTACATTCCCAAGGCCCCTGGAAATGTTTGATAAACCTTGATAATCTCTGAGTCTGGTTTTCCCGTGTGGAATACGGTGTTTCGACTAGAGTAGCAAGGTCAACGCTGTTTAGGAGGGGCTCCGTGGTGTGAGCAGCAGTGAAGTGCGAGCCAGCTGCCGCGGGCTCCAGTGCTTGCTTTGCTGCTAAATAAACGTGGAACCCCGTCAAGTCATTTAATCTACTAGAACCTCAGATTCAGGAAAAGATTACTCACACTTGTGCTATCTGTCCCACTGGATTGTTTTTTAAGGAATAATGTTTTTGAAAGTATTTTGAACATGATTAAGCTCTGTTATGCCAGTCGAAAAGTTATATGAAATTCTTTCAGTCCTTTCAAATTTGAAGATTTCATTTATGTGGTAACTCCACTGGGTGGCAGTATTTCATTGCACTCTACTGATTTTATAGTTTGTATATAATAACGAATTTAATCAACATCTCATCCTCTCAACCTTGCCTTTCCCCTTTGCTATTCCATGCTCTCTCTATCTCCCAAAACAATTTTGGGAAAGTGTTATTAATTTAAAAGGGAATTAATGACTCTTTAAAATGACTCTTAGGGACAGTCTCCCTAGGTCTTAGCAATTTATCCAGAATTTCTGCTTCATTTGGGAAGAAGTGTTAAGTAGCTTACTTTTACTCGGATGTGAGCAAATTACCTTGATGTAGGTAATTAAAATCAGTTAAAAATCATATACAAAAATCTTGCCATGGACTTTTTTTGTGAACACTTTAACAAGTGTTTTTTCCAGCAGACACATGTAGACATTTTTGATTGGTAATACCGGTGATACCTGTTTTATCTCAAAGGCCGAATCCTTTGATGACATGATATGTTTGAGAACTATTTTATCATGGTTCCACATCAGTTTTCTTTGTGTCAAAATTTCTTGCAAAATAAATTTCATAAATTGAGAAATATGAAAATACACTTGGAAAGCTTTATAAGTGACTCCTTGCTAACTTCTGTTGATATTGAGGTTTCAGTATAAGCGATGGCCTAGCCCTGTCGGAGTAGTGCTGTCCCGCAGTGCGGGGAAAGATTAAACGGCGTTAGCAACATGATGGGTTACTTGTTTTCACTTGTAAGGAGACTACTGATGCAGTTTTTAAACTGCCATAGTCCTCTACATTTTACACGAGACAGAGTAGCTGCTTTGAAAAATTAGGCTGTTGGAAAGTTGTTTGTATAACCTGATGTACATAGAGAAGTCTTTATTTTTAAATGGCCAACAGTTGATAGAAAATTTTAATTGTTTTGTGCCAAATAAGCCTTTGCTGTTTCCAAGGAACAACAAAAGAAAAAGTTGTAAATAAAATGATGTCTAAATTTCAATTGGTATGTCAATGAAAATTTTATATGTTTCTCTTATGCTCATAATTATGAGCCATAGTTCCTCTCTTCTAATTTACAGAATAATGATAAGATGTATGTGCTGTGTATGTGAGCATTAAATTTCTTTTGGGGGGGGGGAGATGGGATCCATAGCTTTTCACCGATTCTTAAAGGGACTTGACACCCTCTTAAAGTAAAAAGAAAAAGCCCTGATATTTTATCATCATTATATATTTTTGAATTAGCTTTAAAAACTACTTTAGAAGTTTAGCCTCATCAGATATCAACCCTCATTTGTACAAAGGGAAAAATGGAGGAATAGTGTATCTTAGTTTCAGTAAAGGATTTTAGAAGAATCTCCCTGTTTTTTTGCATGCAAATTAAGAAGCACCTGGCTGGCTAATGGATTAGGTAGGTGGGGGTCACTGCGAGTTGGACAGCTGAACCTGAAGTGCTCTGATGAATAAGCCAGGAAGAACAGGAGGGCGAACGTGAGTGGGAGATTTCTGGCTAAACCTTTTTATGCTTTTTATGGGTGACTTAGGAAGCTTACTTATCAAGTTTTTTGGTAAGGGAAAACTGGGAGATAGTTGTTATTCTGTTTGAGAGAAGCAGTATTCAAAATGCTTAGTCCCAAAAATTGGAATAAACTGAGAAGAAGAAAGGAGTCAAAGTTAAGTCTTGTATTTGCATGAATATGTTATTTTATAAAAATAGAGAAATTTGTCTTGAGAACAATTCAGAGGAAAAGATTTTGGAGTTTCAATTAGTTTTGGTTTTGGGAAAAAGTTAGCAGATTTTGGGCAGAGAATTCATAGACTCGGTGAGTTACTGGAAAAATCAGTGGCCTTTTCTTTGAAACACATGAGCCCATGTGAAGTAACTGTTACCTTGAAACATATACACCTGAACAAAGCTGTTGTTAACAACAATTTGACCTTTTTTAGTGGTTTACTTGTTTTGCAAGCCAGTGCACAGATTTGCCAGTGGACTAGAAGGACTGGGAGAAATAGAAGAATAGTAGCTAAAAGTTGTTATTAAGTTGTTATCGAACGCCAACCATAGTAGGTCCTGTTTAACCTTTTAAATGGGTTAAGTAAGTGAATTCGCTCACAATTCTATGAGGCAGAGCACGGTACCATGATCCCTTTATCACAAATGAGAAAACAGACACACATGTTGTTTAAATGACTTTCTCACTACTATTTACAAGCAGTAAAAAGTATAATTTGGACGGAGGCCCGCGTCTGAATGTTGAGCCCATGCACTTAACTGCTGTAATATACTGCCTTTCAGGAGAGGAGAATTATGGAGGCAGCAGAGAGGAGAGTTTCAACAGAGAGTGGCCACTATCATTAAATGCTGCAGGCAGGTACGGAAACATGAAAAACGAATCTGACAGTGAGGAGATGAGTTCATTTCAAGTTTTTTTTCCAGTGGAGTGTTGAGGGCAGATGCCAAATTGCAGTGCACCGAAGAACAAATAAGGAAGTGAGGTTGTTCAGTGAGGACAGGGCCAGTTAGAGGAAAGATAAAGTTATAAGACACGGCGGCGGGACAGAGACTACAGGAAAACTGGACGAGGAGGGATTTGCAGAGGTTAAAGCTAACAACAGAAGAGGTGCAGCGTTATAGGAAAGGGCCTGTACAAGCCAGATGCAATCAAGTGCTAGACAAATAACTCTCGCCCTGGCTAATTTTTAATTTTTTTAAAGTACATTAAAATGCCTTTTGTTTTACTGTTGCTTACCTTAAAAATAATTTACAATTAACCATGTAGTACATTGGGTACTTTTGAATTAAATCGGGTAGAGACAGGTGATATCTGAAAGTGTGATTTAGCTTCCAAAATGATTTACTGGAGAAAGATGATGCGTTCAGACCGAGCACAGCTGCCATCAGCGGCCTAATGAGCGTTTGTTTCTTTCCACTTGCCCTGGCTAACAGCATCCTGACTTACTCCGGTGGAGGTCGGAATCACTGTTACTCTAACTAAGGGGCTAATCTTACTCCTCCGCCGGCAATTCGTCTAAGGATGCCTGTGTCACTTAGTTCCGGCTGACAAGAGGTAAGAAGTCTTTTGGGTGAGGCTGCCAGGAAAGTTTTCACTTTTCTCATGAAAAGGAACAGGGGCTCTTCATCCCTTCCTTGTGGCTAGGGCTCCAGACATGATGCCTCTGAGTGTGAGGTGATGTGCATGACAACAAAGGCAGGGTCTGAAGGATGGCAAAGCCGATGTTTAGAAAGCATTTGGTATGTCACCAGTTCTGTGCTTCCTGGCTTTGCACCTTTTGTTATGTGAGAGATAGAGCTGTACCTGTTGAATCACTGTTAGCTTTTCTGTTGTTTGGAACCAGACGTAATCCTAAGAGAAGCAAAAGTCTTCAGATCTTATACGTGTGTAGTTTATGGCTATGGTGAATTTTAAGATAATGTCCTTAATTGACCCTCTTTTATTGTTACAGCCTATAATGTCTCATTAAAAGTGTTTAAAACAATCTATCTTATTAATTTCTTAAAACATTAGTCTTTAAAAATGATATTTGACCACTCCATTCTCTCCATCAGCCGGACATTTCTAGTTTCTTCCCAGTACCTAGGGCAGTGCCTACATGATGCTCGCATCAGCTGGGTCTCTATGGTGTCAGTACAATACTTTTGTCATGGAAGAAACCAAACAATAGAGCCATCTGAGATGGATTCTACATCACAACTAGACCAGCTCAAAGGAATCTTTTATTCAACAATTTAGTCCATATTCTAACTAATCTTAATACAAGAGAGATTTCATACCAAAACATTTACTTTAAAAAGGTATATTTATTGATTTGAGAGCAAGCAAGAGAGAGAGAGAGAGAGAGAGAGATCAGCTTGTCGTTGCACTTAGTTATACGTTCATTGGTTGATCCTTGTATGTGCCCCGACCGGGGATCCAGCCGCAACCTTGGCGTGTAGGGATGGCGTCTAGCCGGCTGAGCTACCCAGCCAGGACCTTACTGTGAAACTGCTAAAGTGCATGTCTGCTGGGGCAGTCAGGGGTAGGATGGAGTTAAACGTAAAATAATCCTCAATGTTCTTCAGAGTTTTCTGGGTTGAATATGATTTTTCCGTGTTCTTTGGAGCTGCCATATTTTGCCACATAAAATGCGCACTTTTGTGCCCAAATTTTTGAGGGAAAAATAAGGTTGCTCATTATACATGGGTAGTACTAATTCCGTATCTATATAAATGTTTTTAATTCTTTTATTTATGCTTATGTGTTAAAAGTGTAACTCTAGAAAGAAATAATGATATCCATATGCAAAGTAATACCCTGGAGTATGATAATCAGTTTTGTTTCAAAATATAAATAAATAATTGAATTAAAAAATTAAAATGAAAGATTTTTTCCTGAAAGTTTGGGCCAAAAATGTGGGTGCGCATCACACATGGGAGCACATTATATATGGCGAAATATGGCAAATGTTAGACACTCCCGCGACGTGGCTCCTAGGGAAGGTGTGGCCTTCTGCCTCAGCATTATTTGGCTTAAAGTACCCAAAGATAGGTGACATGGGAGCTTTTGCCCCGAGAGTCAAAGTATATCAAGTGAAGTTGTGAAATCTGATTAGAGGAATTTACTTTTTATAGTGAGTCTAATACTAATACAAATACTTCACTTGTTTTTACAGGGGAACTTGGATTTGTATTTGGATGACGAAACACAATGAAATTTTTAGTCAATTCTGAGAGTACTGTGGAGAGAAAAAAATGATCCCTCAATTTAACAATAACAAAAGTCGAGACACTACTATAAAAATAAGTGACAGTATCAACATTAAAATTATTAGCGCAGTGAAATAAGATTTATTGAACACATGAATAAACATCTCTGGACACAGAAAGTAAATGTGGTATCCAGCAAATACATCCAATTATGCAGAGATGGAGCATTTTAATATGCCAACCTTCCTGTTTAATCCCTTCAGTCATGGCATAATTAGCTACCAAAGGATTTGATCATTTCAAATCAGGTGGTCAAATCTTTGGCCTCACACTAAATTATCACACTGAGTGAATTATTAATAATTCAGTCTTGGCACTTTGAGTCAACACTATTAAGAACAATCTAAGTTTCAGATTTTCTCTAAAAATCGTATAAGAAGGAGAGCTCTTTTATTGTATTCAGTTTTAAATGGGAGAATAATCGCCTGGTAATACCATTGTTGGGGATGTTTTTAAAGAGAACCTTTAATCCTGAAGAGGCTCCCCATGAATCACTGATCAATGT
This sequence comes from Mormoops blainvillei, assembly GCA_004026545.1. NCBI lineage: Eukaryota > Metazoa > Chordata > Mammalia > Chiroptera > Mormoopidae > Mormoops > Mormoops blainvillei. The sequence continues at coordinate 283,117 of PVJD01001231.1, forward strand.
AAATCTTTATTTAAAAAGAAATCAGACTGCTTGAATTATGGTTAGAGAACTGGTAATTCCATTCTCTGCTTTCCAGTTTATGAGCCCAGCTGTTTCACAGTGCTTGCTTTAGAATTTGTAAATTATGTGGATCTCCTATGAGCTCATATTGTGTTGTCACTCTACCCAGAGAAATAAACATATTGGTTTGTATTATCTTTTCCTGATTTGAATCACATTCATACATTGTTGTGCTCTTTGTTCTGTATCTAAAACATACCTTGTTGTCAGTCACAGCTTGAGACCCTTCTGGCCTATCACAAACCCTTTCTCAGTAATTCTAACTCACACAGATAGAACCGTCTCCATTTTCAGTCTTCTACCTTTGTGTACATGCCATGAATCTATCAGATTTCTTTCCAAGGGAGCCAATTACTCCTGAAAATACATCTCCATGTGGCATTGTACATGAAAAATGGCATTGAAGTTGAAGCCTATTTGCAATCTTTGAATAATCTGTTAATGTATCAGTGTTTTGCCATATCATTTTAAAGTTATGTTCATCATTCAGTTATGTTTCATTCACTAATTGATTCATGTAACCTTTGTCTAAGCAACAATGGTCCATTCATTGTTGGAATCAGGTTTTTTCCTCTTTTCCTTTTTTGTTGTTGTTCAGTTACAGTTGTCCCCATTTCCCTCCCTATTGCTCTCCCCTGCCCTGTCCAACCCCCTTTGGGAGCGGGGATTGGATGGGGAATCAGGTTTTAAATTTCATTTGTCTATCTCAGTTTACCACAGAGCTGGATACATAACAATCTTTCAATAATATTTGGTTATTAACTGTATTAAATTCTAGAGTATGTCACACATACAAGTGCATTAGTTTGCTTGAGCTGCTATAACAAAATACCACAGACTGGGTGGCTTAAAGGACAGGAATTAATTTTCTCACAGTTCTGGACTGAAAGCCCCAGATCAGGGGGCCAGCAGATTTGGTTTCTGGTGAGGACTCCTTTCCGAGCATTGCTGGTGGTTGCACCCTCCCTGTGTCTTCACGGGACCTTTCCTCTGTCGCTGCGTGGGCAGTGAGGTCTCTGGTGTGTCTTCCCGTTCTTATAAGGACACCAGTACCTGATGGACCCCACCCTTATGGTCTCATTTAACTTTAGTTACCTAATTACCTAAAGGTCCTATCTCCAAATACAGTTACATTGGGGGTTAGAGCTTCAACATGTACATTTTGGGGAAATAAACTTAGTTTATAAACACTGAGATACTAAATTATTAGTAAGCCTTTTAAGAACTATTGGATTTTGCTTTTCCCACAATTTTTTTCCTGTTATATTTCATCAATATAGCTTGTTCTAAGCCTCCATTTTATCCATATCTTTCTCTAATCATGAAAGCTTTCCCTTCCAATTTTTTCTGCTCTGTTTGCTTTTGTGGGTGATGATTAAGCCTCCTTAAAATTGTTAGCCATAGCTGATCAAGGTTCTTCTGGGAGTTTAACGTAAAAGATCCCCTCTGGAGGCCCAGCAGAGGGTGACTCTGAGGCTAAAATTCATGAATAATTCCTGCTGTTCTCCCTGTCTGCCCACCTGGTGCTCACCTCTGAGCGGACCAGCACATCACACCTGGCTGCTAAGCATCCATCGGAAGGACTTTTGTTGATTATTTCATAGAACTTGAAGCATATGCGAATGGTCTTAAGTCTGATTATTAATGAGAATAAATGAGGTCCCCCTCATCATGTCCCTGTCACTAGCCCCAAACCTAGCTCTTTTCTAGGTTTGCGTATCGCAGCTCATCAAAGCGACCAACCTGGACAGGGCCCGCCCCTCCCAAAAAGCAGTTGGCTGGATAAAAATATTTGTTTTGTTTTGTTTTATTTTGGCCATTAGAACAGAATATCCAAATGCCAAAGACTTTGTAATAATTTTAACTTATTTGTACAACTTTATGCACCAATAACTTCAGAGGTAGAAACAGATGGGGCATGAGAGAGATGCAATTTGGATAAATTATTAGCTAAAATTAGAGATTAAGGTGTTAGGTTCAGATTTTGTGTTCATGTGCTAGAAATAAAAGCTGTACAGTAATTACACTCCAAAGTGGATTGATTAAAATAACATTTGAATGATAAGTAGAATTTTAAGTAAACTAGTCTTTTCAGTAGCTATTGCTTGTCCAATATAATTTGAAAACTTCTGACTTTATAAAAAATTATTTTCACCTTAACTTTCAAACTTAGAGAACTACTTAAAATAATGCAATAGTTTTGATTGTTTTACATTCTGAAGTTTCTGGCTTTAATCAGAGCTCTAGAAAACAGGCCTTTCATCACATTTACTTACTTTATTTTAACTTATCTAACGTGCTTTTGTTTTTCATTCAGTTTGAGATCTTCGTGAACCTTGATATAATAAGTGACTTTATGTTTACGCCTGGGCATTTTGAGTATTATGTAGTGAGACTCTGAGTCTCATTTACACCTTCTGTTTTAACTGGATTCCTCGGACCTTATACCTGCAGGGAAGTGGGGGTGCTACCTCATCTCCCAGGCTCCCCTCCCAGTCTCCACTGCCAACTGAAGGGATTGGACTCCTTCAGACTACTACTGGGGTGAGAGTTCCAGCTCTCTACTAGGCCCCCGCTGATGCCCCCTGGCTGAGAGAGACCAATGTGCCTCATTACTTCCCCCCACGTGGCTTCCACAGATGGCAGGGGCTGGCAGCGAAATGAAAGTCCTGACTTTCTGCTAGGCCTCCTGTGACCCCACATTCATGGGGAGGGAAGAACATCTTGTTATTTCTTTGTGGAGGCAGAATTCTGGCTCCCCACCTGGCCCCCATAGCACTGCCAAGGGTTGACACAGCCTTAGTGAACAGGTGTTATTAGAGCCCGGTGAGGGCGGAGGTCTAGGCTCCCTGCTTGGCCTTTGCCTGTGTGTGGGGCCATAGATTTTTAAGGCGGTGTTTGGCTGGGGTAGAGCAGTTATTGTCTAAAAGTTTTCTGCCTTGCTTTGCCAACTCTTTCCTTTACCTTTGGCTAGAAAGAGCTCACTGCTGGGCTTTCTTTTGTCTGTTCTCGCTGATGTTGCTTGGTTGCTGGCTTCTTCAGATCCAAGTCTAGGATATATCAGGCAAAATGCATGAACAGACAACTCAGGGAACTTTGCTGTGCACTTCCTTGTTTCCAGTATCCCTGGATGGTGTGCCTTCTTCTACTTGCCTCTCCGAGTCTCCTTTGTTTGTTTTTATATAAGGGTGGGGCAAGAGTAGGTTTAAAGTTGTTCATGTGGAAAATAATACAGTGATTAATAAATAATAATATAAGAATAAATTCTGTGTTTTGTGTACTCACAACTGTAAACCTACTTTTGCCTCACCCTGTATAATGTCCTCTGATTTTAATTGTACTTAGTAGGAAGAATAGGGAGAAGTACGTTTACTCCATAGTCGCTGTCACGAGCGTATGTTTGCGATAAAGTCTTTCCTGTAAGTCAGCCAGGCACCTGCCGGGCTTCCTGCCTGCTGAGCGGCCCGGCACCAAGGAGTAGACCAGGGTCGCACACAGCGACTGTGCTATTCGCTCAGCTTTCATTGAATGCAGGGCCACTCAGAGTGGGACATCAACATGCATCGATATCCTTCTCACACTCTAACAGTCTAAGAGAAACAACACACGCACACACACACACATAGCAATCAATGGGGCATAACGAACCTGAGTCCCGGAGCCTCAGTCTGCAGGTCCGGGAGACAGCACGGTGGGCAAGGGGGTGGTCAGCATCTTGCAAGGAAGGCACTCTGCAGCCTGGTGGTAGCAGGGCAGACAGAGTGCCCAGTCTAGCAGGGCATAACCCCCGGCAGCTAATGCCAGAGGATCAGCGTGGCGTGGAGCAGCTCTCTGAGGCATGGGGCTCGGCTGTCTCAGCAGTGGTCTGGAACCTTCCTCAGTTATACCTGAAAAGTGGTGTATACCACCCTTCTGGGTCTTTTTGATAAATGCCTTGGCACCCCTGATGCCAAGCGGGGCATTTGCCCAGGAGCCTATAGGTGGTACATGGCTGTTCTGCTCGAGCCCCCTGCTGGCAAGTGTGGAATTTCTGCAGGAGCCTATGTGTGGGTGGCCTCACTCTGCAGACATGGCTGTTCTGACCATGTGTGCAGATATCTTAGGTGTGCCTCCTTGCCAGATGTGTCTCTCTGACTTAGGTAGTTTCCCTTTTGAACCACAGTGCCATGGCTGATTGGCAGCCATTCTGGTTGACATGAGTAACCCCACTTTGTTTTACATACTTTATGCTATCTTGACTGGACCAATGCCATTTTATTGGTCCTGCTCTCCATAGTCACTGACAGAAAAGTCCTCAAAAACAAGATTTATTTTATTGTTAACATTTGCTATTTTTAAAAACTAAACTCAAAAGACAATGACTAACCCTCTAAAAACACTATAAAACAGTTTGCTTATGTGATGTATTACATTTATTGATTTATGAATATTGTACAATCCCTGCATCCCTGAGATGAAACCCACTTGATCATAGTGTGAGATCTTTCTAATGTATTGCTGGAGGTGGCTTGCCAATATTTTGTTGAGGATTTTAGTGTCTATGTTCATCAGTGATATTGGTCTGTAGTTTTCTTTCTTTGTTGTGTCTTTATCAGTTTTTGGGTTTAGGATGATGCTGGCCTCATCAAAAAGACTTTGGGAGTCTTCCCTCTTCTTGGATTTTTTGAAATAGTAATATCTCACATAAACAAAGGAAAGACAAAAATCACATGATCATATCAATAGATACAGAAAAGCATTTGATAAGGTGCAGCCCCCATTTATGATAAAAACAATCAGCAAAGTGGGAATAAAGGGGGCATACCTCAATATAATGAAGGCTATGTATGAGAAACCTACAGCCAACATTATACTGAAAGAGAAAAAAACTAAAAGCTTCTCCACTAAGATTGGAAATAAGAGAAGGATACCCACTTTCACCACTTCTATTCAAAATAGTATTAGAAGTCCTAGCCACAGGCATCAGACAAGAAAAAGAAATAAAAGGCATCCAAATTGAGAAGGAGGAAGTAAAACTGTCCTTGTTTACACATGACATGATAGTATACATAGAAAACCCGAAAGACTCCACCAAAAAACTACCCATCCTAATAAGTGAATTTGGCAAAATAAAAGGATACAAAGTCCATATTCAGAAATCAAAGGCGTTTTTGTGCACCAACAGTGAAATATCAGAAGCAGAAATCAGGGAAAAAATCCCATTTACTATAGCAACAAGAAAAATAAAGTACCTAGGAATAAACTTAACCAAGGAGGTAAAAGACCCATACTCAGAAAACTACACAACACTGAAGAAAGAAATTAAGGAAGACACAAATAAATGGAAGCATATTCCATGTTCATGGACTGGAAGAATTAACATAATCGAAATGTCTGTACTACCCAAAGCAATTTATAGATTCAATGCAATCCCTGTTAAATTACCTATGACATATTTCACAGGTATAGAACAAACATTTCAAAATATTATATGGAGTCATAAATGACCCCAAATAGCTGCAGCAATTTTGAGAAAGAAGAACAAAGTAGGAAGGGTCACAATACCTGACATCAACCTATATTATAAAGGCCACCTTAATCAAAATAGCCTGATACTGGCATAAGAACAGACACATAGATCAATGAAACAGAATAGAGAGCCCAGAAATAAACCCATGTCTCTATGGTCAATTAATATTCCACAAAGGGGGCAGGAGCATAAAATGGAGTAAAAATAGCCTCTTCAACAAATGGTGTTGGGAGATCTGGACAGCTACATGCAAAAAAATGAAATTCGACCACCAACTTACACTACACACAAAAATCAACTCAAGATGGATAAAAGACTTAAATATAAGTCGCAACACCATAAAAGTCCTAGAGGAGAACATAGGCAGGAAAATCTCAGATATTCCATGCAGCAGTATTTTCACTGGTATGTTCCCTAGAGCAAGGGACATACAGGAAAGAATAAACAAATGGGACTTCATCAAAATAAGAAGCTTCTGCACAGCTAAAAAAAAGTCAGCAAAATGAAAAGGGAACCGACCATATGGGAAAATATATTTGCCAATGATACCTCAGACAAGGGTTTGATCTCCAAGATATATAAAGAACTCATACAACTCTACTCCAGGAAGACAAACAATCCGATTAAAAAATGGGCAAAGGACCTGAACAGACACTTCTCCAAGGAGGACATACACAGGGCCCAGAGACACATGAAAGGAAGCTCAGCATCACTAGCCATCAGAGAGATGCAAATTAAAACCACAATGAGATACCACTTCACACCAGTCAGAATGACCATCATAAACAAACCAACAAACAACAAGTGCTGGTGAGGATGTGGAGAAAAGGGGACCCTAGTGCACTGTTGGTGGGAATGCAGACTGGTGCAGCCACTATCAAAAACAGTTTGGAATTTCCCCCCAAAACTAAAAATGGTGCTTTTTGACCCAGGATTCCATTGCTGAGATTATACCCCAAGAATCCCAAAACACCAATTCAAAAGAACCTATGCACCCCAATGTTCATAGCAGCACAATTTACAATAGTCAAGACTGGAAGCA